>OOFG01048833.1:5058-34536 GCA_900323295.1 Molva molva
TGGACAGTCCTGTTATCGGGGAGCGTGATCAGCTCTAGATGTACCTTCTCTGTTCTGGGATTCAGCCTCATCATGTTCAAAATGTTGAAAATATTTGAACAGACGTTGGCAGAGATCTTGGGGGAAGTCATCGTCCTCCAGGTAGGTCTTGAGGAACAGAGAGAAGGCTGCTGCATCGATATACTGAGGGAGAAGCACATGAAAGACAGACCGGCCTGAGAATGCGGAAGGAGTCAGAATACGTTGGTTGACTTGGTTGACATTCCACATCAAAGCCAAATGCTTTCTAGCAGAGAACATCTTCCCACAACGTACCTCCCCGAACTTGGGCTGGCCTTGCCGATCACCTGAATGAAACTCCTTCAACACATCTTGCACCCGTAAAGTACTATCTGTGAACAGAATGTCGTTTTTCCAGGTTGTCAACAATAAGTCATTTTTGACCTATAGTTGCCTTTTGAGATGTGCCAACTGGAATATATGGTATATAACTAAGATAATGTGATAATGATATGATATGATACAATAGACACTAGTATAGACATATATTGCCTTTTTTTTTTTTTTTAAATCAATGACTTTATGTCTACAGCATTGTCAGTACTTACTTACTGCTAGACACTTTTATTCAAAGTAAAATTCAGTGAATACAAATATGTCGCACATGTGATGAATGAGCAGGGGTTACACATCTTGCTCAAGGCTGTAGACACATGGGGATCAGAATACAACCTCGGTGTTCTTGTTCAGTAGGGGTTGATGCTTACATTCCATATATTCCTGTAACTGGATAAAGTCCACAGGCGTAACGCTCCCTGCATCGTCACTCTGTGCCATGGTAGCCAGCTGACTATATGGGAAAATACAAATAAAATAACATCACTTTTCAAGAAGATCACACTTGAAAGATCAAAATGTCGGAAACAAGTTATTTGTGAAGTTGAATGAAATAGTGAGGTAGGAATGAGTAGGATACTCAAAGGAGTAACCTAGGCAAGTTGGCAAACGATGCAGCATTATAAACAGGTTGGTTTTCATTCATTGAGTAGTACACACACAGGGAGTAAAAAAACAAAACAAAGTCCAAGTCGTTGTTTCGGATACAAATACAGCCCTATAAAAGGCTACACATTCTGTTTGTAGATTTGTCACGCTATAAATATTAGACTACGTGATCGAGGCAATCCATAGACATAGGATGGTTGTAAAAATAAACAATAGTCTTAAATGTGGTAACGTATGCATAAGTTACAACATAGGCTCGTTGTTTACAACACTACAAAAATTAATTCAAAATAAGTTAAATTTCTTGCAAGTTGGCAAACCTCACTTTTAAAGCACATCCTAATCGGTAAACTTTGATTCATGAACATGTCAAGTAAGTACAATCTAAATCTAAGTCTAAATCCAACCTTTTAAAATGGCATCCATCCGCCGGGATTATAGTCTCTAAACGACAGGCATGGTTATTAAATTCACTAACTGTTAACTGTTTTCTTACTGTTAAAACAGGTGTTCTTACAATCAATAGTTGACTCCTCCATTGAAGTAGTGAACTTACCTTGTGTAAAGTAATGCTCAACCCCGTCAGTAGTCAATAAACGGAAATTCGGTCTTGGATGTCAAATTTTAGATATCTTAAAGTAAATTGCAGGCGACTGTTTAGCAGCTTGTACTTGTGTTGTGGATAAATGCCTGACAGTGTGTTAGTGGATATACGGGATTAAAGATGGGCGGAGCAGGAGCTTTTCCGACATAATTACAGTTAGTGCCGCTAACGTGTAGAAACAACTACATCCATGTTGGGTAGGAACAGGGGCAGAATTAGACATAAAGGTCTCAAACACGCACAACTAACAAGCGCTGCTGCAGAGACGCCGATAGTCTGTTACCTTATAATTGTTACCGTTTTTGACACACTGCAATTGAATTGTCAGAAAGTCTTACTATAGGCTACCCGTGTAATTACATAAGCTGAAAGAACACTTAAAATTGAATTTACACCCAAAAAACTTAATTTCATCGCGTTGGATTTGAATAGGTCGTAGGCCTATACCAAGGTAGGCCTAATTGGCTTAAATATAGACTTACATTTAAAAGCGATTTACAAGTAGCCCTATAACGGTTACAGACGCTTGAACCAAGAAAACTGCAGTTAAATACAACTAAGCAGTAATCTTTAATATAAGACCTTGGCATCTGTTAAGTGATCACGTCTCTTTACTTAGGCATATGCCTACGTGTTAAAATATAATTACACTATTTAGTCTTTAATCTCACGCGAATCACAAAATTAATGACATAGATAATGTAATCTGGTAAATGCATTTTTTTTATAACAAGCGTTTTACAATGTCTGTGCGTCTTGTATTAGTCTGTGCATCATTCCATTAATAAAGATGTTCACCCTCCGAATCGGTGTGTGGCGCAAAAGCATCCCGCGGTAGAGAAGAACCAGAAGTGTTACGTCACGTTACGCAGGTGTTTACGTTGTCTAGTGTCAGTAGCTTAACCCTAAAAAACTAATAACGTTGTGAAGCTAACGTTCAAGACTAAAATTTAAAAACACTTATATTTGTAGTTTACATTGTAGTTTTAGTTTATTGATGACACGATCCGATCGGAATTATTCAACTTTTCAGTCCAATCCTAAGGGTGCATTCCGCGAGTTTGTGTGTCGTTCGTCGCAGGCTAAAGCTAGCTTTCTAACACTAATACGGTCCGTCATCCACACATCATTGGGTGGTTTGTTACGGGTTCTTTGTTGATAGGACTAATGAATTCGTGCATTGTGTAATTTTATATATATCAAAAAAGCATTATAGTCATGGCAACTCGGCGTCTGACCGATGCCTTCTTGTTAATGCGGAACAATGCAATCCAAAACCGGCAGATATTGGCTGAGCAAGTGAGTACATACGATCCCCGTCGTACTCTAAGTACACGTAGCAATGCTGCGGTGAGTTGTCTGAATCGTTTTGTCATCTTTGTGTGTGTGTTTTTATATAGCCAGTCTGTGGGAATAAGTTAATTTAGTTAGCTTCAGGTTATACTGTGCTACACTATTTATTTTTTGCAATGTAGTCATCCCAGGGGCGTAGGACTAACTCCGCGTGATTGTAGTGGGTAAGAGCCCCTTTAGCCCCCATAACATAACATCATTTGTCAACATAAAATTATGTTGCGTGTGTTGGGGGGTGTGTCATGTTATCAACGTCCTTGATTTTATTTAGCATCAGTTAAGCTGTTTTGGTTAACTCCACTATCCTTTTGTGTCAATAACCGGTTGTGTCAATAGTGCAGTTTGGCCTATAAGTACACTTATGAAACTAAACTGCGTACTTGAATCTTGCGGAATTTGTGGCAGAGAAGCAACTAACGTGTGATTGCGAAGTGTGAAATGTTAAAGCCAACAAAGTCTTTCTATGAAATGCATAGGTTACATAATTCCACTATGATGCTATATTTATTATTCAAAGTGTAACCTACCATGCTTATTTTTTTAAGTAGACTACATATCGTATCATATGGAAACTTCCATAAATTGGCAATAGAATACCCTATAAAATATTATGTTGGTATTGATGTGTGTGCATGCAAAAATACTGCAAAGCCAATCACTGCTTACTCTTTGGGGCTCACTCTTTTCTATTACTGTATTTATTTCCTCCTTGCTCTCGGATGGGACGGTTCTGTATCTGCAAATCACATTAGGAGCTGGACGAGGTACTGCTCTTCACACTTAGTGGAAATCCTTTCTTAGACGTTTCTTTTCATACTAAATAAGCTTCACATCAGCACGTCTTTGTCCTTGTATGAAATGTATTTACTTTATATTTTGTCCTGCTTGTTTTGAAGTTGGCTGACGACCGCATGGCGCTGGTGTCTGGAATCAGTCTGGATCCTGAAGCTGCCATTGGAGTCACCAAAAAACTGCCCCCCAAATGGGTAGATGGAGTAGACGAAGTAAGGACTGTGAATGTTGATTGGTAGAATCAAGATTAAGTAGCATTTCTGTATTTTCAAAGTTAATGAAGTGTGTGTGTTTGTGTGTGCGTGCAAGTGAGATATCAGCCACTCCCTCCTATACATATTTAGACATGTCAACTTTAAGATCATCTTAACTCCAGACCCTTTATCTATTTGTGAGGGAAAAACATAGTAAGGCCTGTTTTGTGTTGAATTTGACGGAGGCAGCCCCCCTGTTGACAGAGTACATGGTAGCATAATATTGTATTCCTTTCTTCAGATTCAATATGAAATCACACGGGTTCGGCAGAAGATGAAGGATCTGGCGCTCCTTCACGACAAGCACATGAACCGCCCCACGCTGGACGACAGCACGGAGGAGGAGCACGCCATCGAAATCACCACACAGGAGATCACACAGGTAGGCCCTCGTTAAAGCAGTTTATGCATCAGAAGGTAACACGAGATACAATGTTCTAATTCTGTATTACTTCATCCAAGAAATGGCACAGCAGAAAGTACTGAATAGTAACAGGGATTAAGAGATGGAATAATGTAAAAATATGAACAAAATCTACAAAAAATATCCCCAAAACATATCTGTGTACACAATATGAGCAGCAGAAACGTAAACATTGTTGAGGTAGACATAATTGAGACTATACATAAGTAACCGTTTGTGGTTTGTCTTCAGACTGTTTTTGTGGATTCAGCTGACATGTTTTGGGGTATTTGTTGTTGTAGATGTTCCACCGGTGTCAGAGGGCTGTGAGAGGGATGCAGGCTCGCTGTGGCCACTGCACGGAGCAGGAGGAGAGGCTGCTGAGGAACGTGGTGTCCTCCCTGGCCCAGAGCCTGCAGGAGCTGTCCACCGGCTTCAGACACACGCAGTCCAGCTACCTGAAACGTAAGAGCCACGGGAACAACCAGGGGACACTTCAGTTGCACCTATCAAAAAGAAGTGGCTCATATATTTAGAGTTTCCATCCCCTCAGACTTGTGTATATTAATTTGCCTATATTTAAATGGCCCCTATTTTACCACCAGGTATGAGTGTGAATTAGTGACATCACAAGTGAAAGGGTCCACCCAGATGTATGTATCAGTCTACCAACCTACCCAGTGGACTGAAGCAACTGGTAACTTTTTCTATCCATCATACATCTGGGTGGACACTCTCACTTGTGGTTTTATTAAGTCACAGGGCAGATTTGAAACGGCTTGTATGGCTCACACCTCATGGTACAATAGGGGCCCTTTAAATGCATTCTTAATCTGACTTTTTTTTTTTTTTTGTCAGTTGTACAATTTCTATTCATTGTACTGTGTTCTTCTATGCACAATATCATCAAATAGTTATTCTGTTTTCCAGGTATGAAGAATCGAGAAGAGAGGTCGAAGCACTTTTTTGACTCTGGGCCTCTATTGGAGGAGGATACAGAGTTGGCTCTCTTTGACAGGGTAAGAGGCATTTTAAACTGTGGACACACACACACGGAGTCAAGCCTTTCTGAATGTACATCGGGACAATGTATTGGCTTTCTGAAAGCACACGGACATAGTATTGGTGGTCAATTTGCTTCCAAATATTTTGAGAGAATTGCCTTGCCCTCTAGGTGGCATTGCCTGCGGTTTTACTTTTATGTCCAAGCCATTGTCCTTCTTTGAAAGATCATTGGACTATTTAATCAATACAAATCCTTGAGGACCTATAAGGACCCAATATATAACAATGAACTTATTTAATTATTGCATGCATCAAATATATACAAATATTTAGTTTATATTTGGTTAGATGAAAGCACAACTTTATGTACAAACTCAACAGGTGCTAGCATAATTTGTTGTACATCAACCAATATTACTTCTTAACCAGAGACTTTGAAAAGGATTTGACTGAAACACCTTCTGCTTGCAGGGTTTCACAGACGATCAGCTGGTGCTGGTTGAAGAGAACTCTGTTATGGTCGAGGAGCGCGAGAGGGAGATCAGACAAGTAGTCCAGTCCATCTCAGACCTCAATGAGATCTTTAGAGATTTGGCCGGAATGGTGGTGGAACAGGTGTGGAAAGTACCTTCATATTTTCATGATGGATATGATAGATATCGTCATTATATTATCATAACAATATGTCCTCTTATTCCACTACAAGGGAACGGTGCTGGACAGAATTGACTTCAACGTGGAGCAGGCGTGTGTAAAAACAGAAGACGGATTAAAACAGTTACAAAAGGTAAAGACGATGTTGAACGTAGATGTAAAGACGTCCTTGATAAGAATGATTATTATCGTTAGTACGAGACGTACCAAGTTACTGAAATGTAACCAAATTGAATAACCATTTCATCATCTTTTCCTTGCAGGCTGAACAATATCAGAAAAAGAACAGAAAGATGCTGGTCATTTTGGTACTCTTCGTCATAGTCATCGTTCTAATACTTATTCTTTTCGGAACCAAGTTTTAATCCGGCATTCCTCCTCCTGCATTTGCTTTCTATGTGATTGGTTGGTGTGCATCTGTGAGTCAACCTGGTTCTGTGTCTTTTACCCGGTTACACTGCCTGTATTACCCACCAGAAAACTTCACAAGAGATTCCTCAGACTTTCTTTGCTTTATTTTTCCATCTTCAAAATCAATCCTAATGCTTTTGATGACATTTCGAGGTAGACTTTGGCGACAGACTCAAATGTCTGAGCAACTGTTTTTGAGAGGCCTGCACACAGATAACCAGGGCTGTGCCCTGGACTGGTCATGAACCTGACACCGTTGAAGTACTTCTCTTAGTTACACGATGAAGAATCTCTTCATTGATTCGCTGCAGTGGACATCCATTGGTATAAAGGTTAAATGAATGTGTGTTTTGTCTTAAGGGTGGAACAATATTTTAATGACAAATCATGAACGTCCTACTTGTTCTGTTAATATTCTTTCACTCCATGCTATGTAATATTCTTGTCAGTATGTCATTTGTTTGTTTGGACTACACACTCAAAAGCAGTATATTTTAAACTAAAGCTGCCGAATCGGGGCATTTTCATTAGACGTGCCCTTTCGACAGGAAGCTGCACTTTTTCATTAAGTGCTTCTTGACTAAAATAGATTGTTTTTGTGCCTTTTTGTCCCCTTCCAGTTGCTACCTTTTAACTGTTTGCAGTTTGCACATATGAGGCTGGATGGTGTTTTTTGTTCTGGGTGTACTACTGCTGTCTCCTGTATGATAAAAAAAGATATATTTATTTTTAATGACTTCATGTTATTCAGAGTTTCCAGTGCTTTGAATAACATAGAATTACTGTACATTGAGTGAAACATTTCTGTCGTTTAAAGTCCAACACGGGAGGCATTCCAATATTGACAATGCCATTTGGAGAAATCTTTTGGGTTGGCATCAACATATATATTTCAATCCAATGTGTTGGGAAGAGAGTTGACATGTTTGCTCGTGTACTGTAAACACTAAGTGAAATAAATGAAAAGGTTTATTTGACATATCTGTGCTCAGTTGTACGGTGTATGCTTTGTTATATCGGTGTCATTGATGTGTATTTCTGTGGATAAACAGCATGATCCAGAAGTACTGGCAAGACATTTTATTTCTATATTATAAAACTAAAGAATAGAACTATGAATGAATACAATTGTCAGGACGGCAATTACAAATATGCCTACCTGATTGTGAAAAAAATGTAAAACTCAAATTGCGTCCATCACAGCCATGCAAAAGAAAACACAGTATATCGGGTTATCAATTATTACAATTTGCATAACAGCTAATAGATACAATTCATTCCAATGATATCATAGCTAGAGGTCTGTTCACCAACAACAGTTTTGTCAACATCAACAGATTGCTCCCCTCCAATAAACCACCAGGCTCTCATCCTGGGGCCTGCTGATGTACAGCGATTCTGTTCAGGAAAGGAAAGCCTGTTTGTTCCGCTGGAGAGTTGCAAAGAAAGGGACGCAAACCCTCCACCCGCCCATCTGCCCTGTACTACAATTCACCCAACAAAACCACAGATCCCTATCTACATTCACAGTCTGTTCCCCTGCAGCTCCCTAGATTAGAAGGGTTAGACTGTGATACAAAGTGGTGGAGCAATCTATGTTTGTACTGTATGTCAGATGGAAGCTTTTAATAGCAGGGAGGCTCTACACTGTAAAGAAGTTTACAAGTGAACAAGTTCCATCAATTACAATCCTAAATCTTCTGGTGATTCTTCATCGATTTAAAATGTTATTTATATTAAAACACCCTAAATCACCCAAACTCTGTTCCTAATGTCAAATGTTATTTTCTCTAGCACTGTAAAAAACAAACCAACTTTTCTTACTGTATGAAATTCGTACTTGTTATTGCATGTAATGAAACCTCTGTCACCTGCAACAATTGGCTTCCTAAAGCAATTTTAAGCATTCCATTAGTAAAGAGAGATTAGAGTAGCAAGGAGAGATTTATTTTGTAACTGTCAAATAAATACAACTAAATATAACTGGGACACAGTCTGCATTTCAGATAAACACTAAGGCAGATTATTTAGTCTCGTAATACGACCAAACAGCATTTGTGAATTCTGAGAATTATGAAATGACAGAAGAGCATGTTTTTAAAGAATTGTAATGAACTAAAACGTTTTGTACTTTATCCTGAGCTATTTGGCCCCTGGTGGGAGGAGGGAGGTCTCGATGGGGGAGTGGATGGGAGCCGTGCCAGGGGAGAGGGTGGGGGGCTGAAAAACACTGTCCCTTTTAAAACAAGCTGGGCAATTTGGGCATCAGCAGAACAGCAAGGACGCCTACCTGGGGAGAGCCTACCAACTACTTCCATACTGTATGTACCTTATTTTTTTCTTTAATCACAAATACATCAAAGTGCCAGGTCAGCAGGGAACTATTGATTTATATTGATGGATAAGACAATTCCTGGAGGGATCAATAAAGTGTTATTTTATCTTCATGGTTATTAAAGTCCAGCACTTTAAGAAGGTAATACACAGCAGGATAATTATTTGCCAACTTTTTTTCTTTCACCTTTCACTGACATTTCCTTATCAATCTTTAAAGTTGAACAGTTATATTACTCAGTTATAAACTTGTTTTGTGTCGTATGTTGTGGAGAAAGGTTGTGGAACCAGACCCAATGATGGCATACTGGGCTGAAAGTCAGGGGCAGTCACCTGTTTATGCCAAATACTGTACAGTACCTGGACCAAACTGTACACACATGTAAGTCTAGTTGTGTTAAAAAAAACACCATTTAGAAACTCAATAACAGTGTTAGAAAATGTTTTTTGATCGCTATTTGTATTATGCAGGAATTATGTTTTTAGCGTTACGGTTTTCATCCATTTCAAGTAGTGAAAATATTTCCAATTGAAAAATGTAACGTTTTGCCTTTAGACTTAACCATCTTCCAAAAAGGCAATTGTAAATAAATGTAAATACATTTGAAAAAATATATTCAATACTTCATATACATTTTTATTCCATAAGCAGTCATAACATTTGAAGGTGCAGCTCAATAAAGCTAAATTCCAAGTAGGCCTTCAAAATGTGTTGTCTTGTAGATTGTAAGGCAATAACACACCATTCATACTGCTCATATAGTGAACTATATCCCTGCTCTTCCACTCATTAGGTACCATGACAGACATAAGGCCACGTATCTCCCTTTGCCTCTTTGTGACCAGCGAGAGCCCAGCTGCTGGACTGTACCAGGATCCAGGACAGGAGGGATCCTGCACGACTACACCAACTGGACCAACCCAGACCTGGCAGCCCCCGCCGCCTCCCACTTCCCTTTCGGGCTCGACAACCCAAACAAAGATCATCCTCAGCCTCAAGAGACGAGAGGAAGAGAAGGAGGAGGATTCAGAGTGGGACCGGAGAGAGAATATGAGTTAGGGACTCCAAACGAAGGGTGGCAGAGGAGGTGGGAGCCCTGCAGTAGTAGTAGCAGTCTGAGTGACAGCAGCTACCGGGAGTTGCAGGCATGGGCAGCTCGGTACAGCCATTCCCTTCCGAGGAGGAGACGTATGGGTGCCGAGATGAAGGGTGCCTTCCAGGAAGCCCCCGAGACCAGTAGGACCCTGGGGAGGGTCAACAGGAATGCACCGGACTCTCACATGGCAGCACTGCAGAGGTCAGGATCGTATTCAAGTGCCCGAGGCCCGTTGGATGTGGGAGGTCAACAGAAGACAATGGCATATAACCCATTACCCGTATGTCCTCCTGAAACCACCATGGAAAGGAACAACTACCAGAGAATGAGGTTTAGCCAACCCCCTGGCTACATATGCCCGCCTGCATATGATGGCCAACATAACAGCTCACCTGCTACGCAGTGCCACAACACATTTTGTACAGACCAGCAAGGTAACAGAAAAACATCCTATTTAAAGTCAACACAACCCAATCAAAACATTTCTAGCGATTTGCAAGACAAAAGAGGAGGAAATAAGGAGATGGACACTGAAGAGTCCCAGAAACAAAGATCTGCCTTGGACTTTAATTCTTACGAGGATCAAATGCAAGCAACTAATACTTTATGGCAGAATCAAGCGCTTTATTCACAGCCAAGCCAGATTCAACCCGTCAGTCACTCATCTCCACGTGAGGTCCAGGAATCAAAGTCAGCAGAGGGTTTATGTTCAAATGTAATTGAAGGACGGAAATTTAAATTAAACCAGAGGACAGGAGGAGCAACAATATTTTGTTTGGTCTCGCGAATGTGTGGACCTAAATCCGAGACATCGAGAGAAAATGTAGAAAACAAAGCTCTGCCACATTGTGCCCAAAAATCAAACAGTGAAAGATCGGAATTAGGGGGGATTACTAAAGGTTTAAGGGATGACAATGACATCATCCACAGAATGACTAAACTTGCAGATGAGGTGGACTTTAGTGTAGAAAATCTGTCAAGGATCCCGGTCGAACATACTATTCCCAGAAGGAATGGAGATTTCCAAACCATCTGTAAAGACACAACTGGTTTGGTGGAGAGCCAGCAAGCTGCTGGGCACAAAATAGAGTCACAAACAGGCTGTAGTTTAGCAAACCAGAGCCATTTCCAATCAACCACAGAAAAAGATGGTGTAGGTGATGTAAATCCTGTAGTTGGACCACAGGTAGGACAGACATTACCAGTCAGATACCCGCTGTGGAGGGAGCCTGGATACACAGCCAGGATGGACAGGAATAGTTCCCTCCCATGTAGAGGTCTGGTTAACAACAGTCCAACAAGGAAGAGTACAGACATGTATGGCCATCCTATTGACATTGAGGTTAGGAGATTTGAGATAAAGGAAGATGAAAAACCAGAGAGCTGCGGAGGTCAACTGGTAATCGATACTACCAGTGTTCTAGTCAGAATGGAGTTGATTCCCTCTCCTAAGAAGGAACATGTTAATTATTTATTCCACCCCCCATACAATCCTCCTCATGTAGACACAGGCATAGTGGAATCTATCCAAACCCAGGTTAATACCTCTCCTGCACCTGATGAACCTGAACCTCAGACTGAACTAGAGGAAGGCAACCCAACAGATCCAACAAATGAAGATATCTTGAAGGCAGAGGAACTGCAGTCTGATAAAACAAGTGAACTCTGTCTCCCCTGCCTGCCTCAGATTGCCTCTCCTGAAAAGGAGACGTTGACGGCGCGTGCCGAAAGGATCCTGGGAATCCCTTTGCTTGACAGCAACACTGAGCTGACATGTGAGGAGACTGGGACAGTTCCTGACCTGTGTAGTCAGAATCCAAAAACTGAATGCGAAACATCCCCACTAGGTAACAACATAACTGATGTTTTGTGCCTTACCGAAGGAACACAAAAAGAGATGGTGAAACAATTACCTGATGACCATGCAAACGAGAGTGAGAGTGAGTGTGTGCAAGATAGAAATATCACCCAAGATGTATTAGACACAGAACATAATGAAGATCCTGAAATCCTGTGGGAAGGAAAGCCAGAAATATCAGACTGTCCTGATTCAACAGAGGATGTCATAGAAGATCGGGAATCTCAAGATGTAAAATCTCTGGGAAGAGATGTGTTACATGAACAAGTATTTCAAGCCGACGGTCAAGAAGAGAGCACAGAGGAAAACGATCTACCCAATGAAAATAATGCTTGCTCTTCACCTCCATCTGACCCTTCCAATTTACAACTAGAGTCACCTTCTGATTTCCCATGTCACATCCGGCATAATTCTCTTTCCTGTGAGTCAGCCACGGAAACAGTTCCTCCTTCAGTGTTCATAAATGATGCTTCAGAGAGTCCAGAAACCCCAAATCATACTCCTCAGGGACCTTGTTCATCGACATCCACTGACGTCCCTCTTCCTCTCTGTGAATACATTCTATTTCCTTTGCCGGGCTCGTCCACGCCTGAACACGCTTCCCTGAATCTCCATTGTCTTGATTCATCAGTTCATCAGGAAGATTCATCGTCCATTCTTGAGGCATGTGAAGAAGAAAATGAGTTGGATGACAGTTTGCAGCTTACAAATAATGACATCACTGATGATATTAATGAGTGCCTCTTCGAAGACGATACAGAAGAACCAGATCCATGGCAGCCATTGAGATGTGACGAGATTGCAGATTGCAGTATCGAAGATCTAGTGCAGCCGGCAAAAGAAAATAACCAGGATCTTACAGAGCTTGAGGAACAGATTGCCAGATCTGAAGATAATACCACTGACTTTGAGTCACTAACAGAGGTCAACGGTTTGCAGGAACTCACAATCACAACTGAGCCCCTCCTTGAATCATGCAGCCAGGAACAGAGCAACGGAGAAACAGAGGGAACCGGAGATGATGCGTGCCCTCAATCCGTCATTCAATGTCTCGACCTATCAATAGACATAAAACACACTGTTGACCTCCAATGTTCTCCTTTTGTTTCTGACATCATGCCCTCTCTGGATAAATCTACATTTTTGTCAGATGTTTCTGACTTTAACAGTGAGCCAGCTCTGCAAACTGACTTGACTTCACTATCTGTTTCAGAAAACAAAGCCCTTCACCCTGAACCCTTTCTATCTGGCATTTCAGAAACCTCCCCCTCTGGTTATTTGGAATCTCACACACCCCTAAAATGTCTGTCCCCTGCACCTCCAGGTTCCCCCCCTCATCAAATAGAAGAGGACACTGTTCCACTGGAGCTTCCAAGTTCCATTAAAGACACAGAGGAGTCCCAATATCCCAGGTCCCTGTGGGATGCAGTGAACCGCATTAGAAAACACACAGCACCTGACTCTGAGAATGAAGATGAAGAGGTGAGTGAGCTGTGGGATCCACAGAATGCAGCAGAATACTTGGCTTCTATAGATGTTGAGTCAGAGGGGGATATGGAACCTGAGGACATAGTGTTTCCTAACAGTGAGGGCATTGGGAAAGCAGCAGCGTCTTCCACTGATCCCGATAGCAGCGATACAGAAGAGGAGCTCGTCCTTGATGGAACAACGCTACTGGAGGATCCAGAGGAGGAACAGTTTGAGGATGCGACAGTAGGACTGATGCAACAAGATGAACACCATGAGGTAGGTCTTCAGGATGAAGACAGATTTTCCTGCAGCAACATAATCAGACATGATTCGGAGGAAACTGCTGTAAACAGTGCTGAGGAGGTTGAGGAGAAAGAGGACATTGACAACAACAACCCAGATCTCGTGAAGGAGCAGGAGACAACTAATGACGAGATCACCTTGGATGAGGAAGAGAAAGATAAATGCTATGACAAAGTCGAGGACAGTTTAGTTGAGAATGATGAGGGTGGACGAGATGAGACAGACACAAACCATCATGAAAGACAGGGGTTGACAGAGTAAGGTTTGCTGATGGGGATATAAAATAAACAAATCGGTTTTATTTAAATGATATTAACAAAGTTACTCATTCAGAGCTTTTAATTAATTTATAGGGTGTATTACATTGGTGGACGTGGTAGGTAGATTGAAATGCCTTAATAATTCACTATTGCTCTAATTCTGTTGATGCTTATCCGCAAATCCTGATTGTTATTAATCTTACATTTTTTTAATCTGTGAATTGCGTATATCATCGTTTTTCATCCATTCATGGTTTTAATGTTGAGTGTGAAAATCATAATACATACTTCATTTATGTGTTAATATTGAATAGTTTTTGATCCATTTTTAAAGAAATAAAGAATTCTCAAATTTGTCATTTGTCAATTTACAGTCTGTCCATGATTAGATACTTTTTTCTTTACAAAGAACAGATGACAAATTAAAGCTGATGTGGTACAAATTTATTTTGATTGAGGTAACAAAATGTATAAAATCTGGGGAATATTCACATGTTTCAAAAGGCAGACAGTTCACATATAAATGCCTGTTCTACAGAAATGGTACAGCAAGAGGACACAAAGTGGTTGTGTTACAAATCTGGGTCTGAATACAAAAATTTGCAATAGTTAGAATATCTACAAATGTGTCACAATGACTACATGATTATCGTAAACAGGAAATTATATTTGATAATGGGAAATTTGATAATGTTTGGCACTTACATTTTTTATTTTACTTTTATTGATGCTGCTAAATATTTCTATGCCATGATGTAAACCTGTGACCATAGCCACCACTATGACAGTTTTATTTGAGATAAATCAAGGAGACATCCGTCAAGGTGGGAAAACATCAAAGTTCATCGTGGTGCATTTTCAGAGCATGGTCACATAGATCTATAAGAAACAGTGAATTACAAGAAAGTCTTCAAAACAGATCCCAATAGGTTTAGTATACCATGTATGACTCAGAATGGAGTCAACAACATAGACTTCAAGACAACATGTGTACTTGTATGAATGTTAATGTAGGACAAAGGGAGGCCACATACTAACCTGTTCTCTTGCTGCAAAGCTTGTCTTTGACGTTGTCCGTCTCGTGAGAGAAGAATTCAATGATTTCGTCTTCATTCTGCTCGGCTATCGTTTCACACTGACGAAGAACAGAGAAAACACACCATGTTACACGAGGAGCTAACTTTTATGACATCATCGTCGTACTCAACACCATAACTTCCCCTCTGGGGTAAATAAAGTACAGAATCCATCTATTAGATATATGGACATTACGTTGACCCCGTCTAAAACCACACAGTCTGTATTTGAATAACAGGAAATGGCAAACCGAAACCGATTTGACGAAAAGTAGGCCTACTCACCGCAAACTTAAGACTTGACGTAACCGTAGAATCCAGTTTGGCCTCCGAGAGGTCCATGGATTCCCCGTTTCTTGATGCGACCCTGACATAGGTCTTCCTGCTAGAGTTGGGGTCCACTCGCTCCCCGTAGTCCTTCATCCTCTCACACACATCCTCCATCAACTCCAGGAGGTTTCCTTCTGAGCGGGCCAGAGGAATCTGTTGGTAAGAAATAAGAAAAATATCAACATATATAAAATTAGTAAATCATTCTGTGTAAAACTTTAATTCAAAATTAGTGTACAACTCTGAAGGCTGTTATGCGTTTCTATTGATTCACGATATCTAGCTCAAAACCTTGATGTAGTATGAACTATTTTTAACAATTGACATTCCTTTTCCTGCTCTGAAGGAAACTAACCTACAACCCCTACAGGCTCAAACCGTAATATTACATTCACCATTAGCTAACAAGAGGCGATTTGAGGTTTGGTAACGTTAGAAGAGCTCTCAACCTGTGTAACCTTACCTCTCTAATTGACTGGCTGCCATCAGGGTTAATCCTGAAGGATCCCGTCTGGATGGTTTTCTTTGGGTCTACCTTGGAGATAGCCCACTCCATCTCATCTACTAGGGCCCGGCACGCTGTAGACAATACAGGAGAAGTCAAACGTGGACTAAAAGACCAATGAACGTCTCTATAGTGTGTTTGGCATCAATACCTCCACATTTGATGTCCTGCCCCTGACGAGTTCCTTCGGCGAGGGTCCCAAGAAGCCACAGCAGCAGGTATGTTCTAGCAAGAACACACAGCACCAGGTTTGCGCTCCTCATCTTGCATCTGAATTAGGGAGCTGTGGTCATCGATTAATTATAATTATAAGGACAGCACCTTGATATCTAGACCCACATGAATATGCAAAATAGTTGATTGCCATCAGTGTACACAGAAATGTTCTTCAGGAATATTCTTTAGAAATATAGGCTTTGTAAATGTTCGCATGAGCGATTTAAAATAAAACATGTCAACAATATAAAGTAGGTAACTTACGAGTTTTAGCAGTATATCAAAAAAACACAACTAGAAGCTTATTACACGCTTTTTCATCACGTCGGCAAAATGTGGTGACGTAGGCATCGGTGATGCTAGCAAGAGAAGCAGCTGAGAAAGAGGTGCCAGAAATGAGTCAAGACACATCGCAGCGCCCTCGTGTGGGCAGGATGTGTTTCCAGAAGGACTCCCAGGCCTTGACATGTTTAAAAAGTGGAAAAAAACATTAAACGAGGGAGATTCCATTCCATTACGGCATTTTTTATGTGATTTGGTAATGAGTTCAAACAGAGAGGGGGCGGCGACTGAAAACAACCTGTCACCCCAGGTTCGGAGCTTGGTCCTAGAGATGTGCAGGAGGTTGACATCAGCAGACCTGAGGCATTGGGAGGGGACGTGGTGGTGGAGCGGGTCAGAGAGGTAGGATGGAGCCAGGTTGTTGAGAGCCTTGTAGGTGGTGAGTAGAATCTTGAAGTTGATCCTGTGTTTAACCGGGAGCCAGTGGAGGTCATGGAGGACTGGGTTGATGTGTTCACTTGAGCGGGTACTGGTAAGAAGGCAGGCGGCAGAGTTTTGTACGTACTGGAGTTTATTAAGGAATTTGTTTGTGGTACCATAGAGGATACTGTCACAGTAGTTGAGCCTGGAAGTTACAAATGCATAAATAGGTGTTTCTGCAGCAGTCATTTACAGTGAGGCTCGGAGGCGGGGAATGTTACAGAGGTGGAAGAAAGCTGTTTTGGTGATGTGGTTGACGTGGGGAAGGAAAGAGAGGGTGGAGGGGGTGACGGTGGAGCCATCAATATTGAGTGTGAAGTCCTGAGTGGGGCGGGTAGGGGAGTCTGGGCCAATGATTACAATTTCTGACTTATTGCAGTTGAGTTTCAGAACGTTTTATTGCATTCATATTTTAATGTCCATTAGGCAGGTGGTACAGTTGGAAATGGGCCGGTAGTTATTGGGGAACTTGGGAGGGTGAAGTCCAGGTTTTCTGACTGCGGCAAGCTTGAAGGTGGATGGGACGTAACCAGAAGACAGGGAGGAGTTAGAGTTTTGGTGATGAGTGGGCAGAGTGTGGGGAGGCAGGCCTTGAGAAGGTTGGAGGGGAACGGCTCCAAGGCACTGGCAGCAGACTTAATACCAGCTACCAACGAGGATAGGGCAGATGGAGATTTCAGTGGATGATAAGTAGATTCAATTATGAAAAAATGATACAATTATGTACAAATATTTGGTTTTATTTCGGTTGTATTGCTGGTTTTATGCACATTTCAGTTAACTAAGGTAAACACATCTTACCCATAAAAATAAAAATTTTAAATATGGTCTTTTCATTTTTTTTTTACTTAGGACATAGATTATAGGCAGTTGTATTCTTGTATTCCTTTATTTTATCATTAATAAATAATGAAAGAATGACCCTTATTAGATTAAAAACAAAAAACGAAATGATAAAAACTCATTTCTACTGACCTTAGGCTAATCATTTAAATCTAATACCAAACAGTGAGTTAAAACACTCATTACATCTTGCTTTTGTGTTAACATTGTTATATATCCACTTGAATATTTCTAAGAACAACATTTTGCTTGGTTGTTAAACCTTTTTAATCCAATTCATTGTCAACGACAGAAGGCTTTGAGTGTTCATTGCTGCACTTGTGTGACCACATGTTTAAAGTTCAGGCGCGGGCTCACAAACATTCGATTGGAAATATTTGATAAATTGATAAATATCTGAAGACAGGTTTTTTAAATATTTAAATTGGCTAATAAATATGTACCCCATGTCATTTGCACAAAACTTTCCTAAAATGCCATTAACCTAATTCAAAACGGCAGGGGCCGCAGAGGCCTCATCCAATAATTGACATAGTAAATTATTGTTGTGAATGGAGATATACTTTTGGGGGGTTTTCTGATAATGTACAACTATACTTAACATTTAAAAAATAATAATAAAAATAAGAAATAAGTAACAATACAAAAGGAATTCATAAAAAAAATTAAAACTTGAAATGGAAATATATTAATAAAAAAATAATGACCTCTCTGAAGATTCACTCTCCCTTGGCTTATACGTTTTTTTTTAACAATTCCTTAGAATTGTATTGCTACTCGCTAATCCCAATTAATATCAACTTAGAAAGGCTAAAATAGTTGCTTAAAATATATTTCCCATTAAAAGCAATTTTTATAAAAAGATAATTGCAGAAAATAACACAATTAATTACATCATTTGACAAACAAAATGTATAATTTTGTTAAGAATGAGGAACACTAATTTAACTATCACTTAAAATAAAGCTTGTGGATGGAATAGTACCGGAATACACCACATGATGCAACTTCAGTTTTTGTTTTTAGTAATACAATAAATCACGTATGTCGCTCCCATGTTTATATTGAGAATAGGGAAGAAGAAATGTAGTCGCTACTCAAGGAATAATGTGAATTACTAGACAGGAATCAGGAACCACGCTAACCAAAAGATTTTCATTGGGATTATTTACAGTTATTTTGGTTGTTAATAATGTATTTGCCATGTGATGCAGATTGATTTCCTAACATATGCTGTCCATTGTGCTATTTTAAAGTGCTCAATGCCAGCAAGTTGGAAAGCAATTGCAGCACCTAAGTTCAATACAAAAAAAAAAACAGTTGCTTTCATTCACAATGGGGATGCTCCAGGCTTGGTGAGGGATGCCCATATTTGGATATTCATAAAAACATGGCTTTGCTGTACAGTTATTAACACACACCTCACGCAATAGCTGTCATATCATAATAAACAAACAATGGGCAATTACAGATCGGGCCCACACCATGTGTGTCAGAAAATGAAACACATGGCACAACCCATCTGATCAACTATTCTCTGTGGCGTGATCTGACTCAATGGATAGCACTTTGGATTCACAGCTGCAGAGACCCAAGTTTGATTCCCAGCTGGTGCCCTGCGTGTTGGTGGGTGGAGTTGGATCTTCTCTCTTGGTTACTCTCAGTTGTGGGTTACCTGTGGATACTCTGGTTTCCTCCCACCACCAAAGACACAAGGGTTAGGCTGATTGGAGACCCTTGCACAAAGGACTGCAATGGACTGGCAATCTTCCTGCCTTGTTGCCCATAGACAACTGGGATAGGCTCCACCCCCATCCCCTTCAGCAGGACTAAGTGGGTAAAGTGACTGGATGGATGGGAATCCATAAGGCACATTCTTACTTTGAAAGGTCTTGTAGTAAACTCCTGGGCATGATTCATTCCAATGCCATCTCATTTGCTCGCTCTCCTCTCTCTCTCTCTCTCTCACTCCCTCCCTCTCTCTCTCTCTCACTCTCTCCCTCTCTCCCTCTCTCCCTCTCTCACTCACACCTATACATTAGTAGTAGCTGGTGATGGCACAGCCAAGCAGCAGGTGATGCTGCAGAGTATCTCTACATCTCTCCCTATTGTTCAGACACGGTATTAGCATCCATATCGTTCAATAAGTAGAGGTCAGTGTGGCCTGACAATCCCAGCCGAACCTAGAAGAAAAGAAAAAGGGGGTTAGTAATTGTGTGTATAGTTAATGTAGGATAAACTGCACTGATTGTGCACAACTTTGCTAACACCTACAAAAAAAATACATGTAAGAGGGGTGGTTCTTTGCAGGCTCCAAAATAGATTCCGATCTCCAGCTTCAATATGTTAAGCACTTGAGGATAAATCAACAGCAGCAGCCACCCTATGTGCCCTGTATATGTCCAGCCCAGCCCCGTATCTGATAGCAGGGAAATCTTTGTGCCAAGTTCTTTAGGCTGATAATGGTAATGGGGTTACAATCAATTTGTATAGTACAAAAGAGGATTTTATATTGATCAATTTGTTGGATTGGAGTTTGACCACTGATTCTTAGTTATAATCAAATGGCTGATTAACAGGATCAAATGGCTTGTTATTACAAAAAGATAAGGCATTGGGTATGCTCACCTGACGTGAAAACATCCAAAGTATACCCCAAAACATTGTATCTATTCAAGATAATCCTGAGGTAAAAGGAAGATGATCATTTTACTTGGATCTTTGATTATTAGAGTATCTTACTTACTGCAGAGACATCCTTTTCAGAAGAATTTGCCAGCTTGCAATGCAAGTAAATACAGGTGGTGAGATTAATTATAAGCCATGCTACTCTTACCAACAAAAGTACCAAGTAATCATACTAGTGTAGTTGACTTTTAAAAAAGGAAAACATGGAATTACTTTGCCAAAGGTATAGCAAGACACAAGACACCACGAATCTCCATATATCCTCGTTTATTCATACGGATACATGGCGTACTTAAGCAAGTATCAAAGGACAGACGATTTCTTCAGTTGGTTATAGACAGCAATAATTAACTTTAGGCTACAGAACACTACATTGGCCTACAGAATGTGCATTGAGACAACTCAAAAAAGGGACACTCAATATCTAGTGTCATTATTTCACAGAAGGCACTGATGATAGCAGTTAAACGCCTAACAAAAAAGGACAAAACATTCAAGAATGATTTATGTTGCCCATATGTTCACGGAAACAGTCAAATCGACGTAATTGCTGTAAAATGACTAAAATTGCTGTAAAATGACTACAAAATTCCATTGACAATGTTAAATGATGCAAAACATCTACAAATAAAGAATATCCTTAGCAAATGATGGTGGATATGGTGGAAAAAGTAGAGCTACCAGTATTGGCAACATGAACTGTGCTCAGCTTGACCCTATTCAGACGGGCATGACAAAAAATAAAAAAAACATCAGATGAAAGATTGTGTTGTGCGTCAAATAAGGACTTGATTCTCAATCTGTAATTGTGCTGCCATCTGACAGACCACATATGTGCCATTATTATTTACCAAGAGGTTGACAGAATTCACACCATTTTATGAAATCAGGTTTACACGTCATCTTAACAGTCTTGCTGGTACTCAAATTGATTTAATTTGAATTCTGCTAACCTGAGTTCCAGGTTGGCACAACATTGTTTTTCTCCAAACCCATAAAAGACAAAATCACATTATCTGCAGGTATGTGTAAACATGTGTTAATATATGGAGTTAAGTTAATGAGGTTAAAACATGCAAAGAGCATAAGCTAGCATGGGGATTTGTAGACGGGGTACCATGGAGATTTATGTGGGCCTAAGAATAGAAGACGCTAACTTTAACGGGAACCTGAGCACAGTGACGGCACCCCTACGTGCACTTCCCTCTGTGTGCAGGGAAACTCCACGCACAGTGCTACAGGTCAACATGCACATGCAACGCTGCTGAAGAAATAACTGGTGACCTTTCCAAGAGGGGAACACTGTGTTTTATCAAAATATCAGGATTAGTATTCAAAAATAAAAATTGTAAATATAAATAATAATTCTTACACCACTGATGAGACGTTCAAGTCTTTAGTTTGAATACTTGCCAAGAAGTGTCTCAAGGTGGCAAATGCTAGAACCAATACCGTACCATCTGTTGAGGTCAAATACAGTATGTCTCTAGCCATGATATTCTGTATAAAGCTAGCTTCCAGTACAGTAGTTGCACTTAAAAAAAATTTTTTTTAAAAAAGGGGTTTCAATGAGTGTTACATGTAACATGGACTTGTCTTCTTGATGTACTCGATGTAACTTGGATTATGATATTCATTAGTACTATAATCTCTGACTTCTGAAGTCTGTACATTAAAAAAAAATCAAAAGGCAATTTATTGTCACTCAACACAACCTAATACAAAAAAGTTTAATTATGGAAAAATAGAACTATAAGATGAAACCAAATGTGTACACAGCTTTTCTTTCCTGTTAATACTGATTTGGTTCATACCGAAGAACACACAAAAAAAATCGATGCAGAATGCTCTGTATATTTACCATTTAGACCCTTGTCAAATTAATTGTATACAACATTGTTTCTTGCCAGTCAAGTTTTTGCAAGGTTCAATCCCTTTCCAGAAACAGAAGGAATGCTGGTTGGCACAGAGGTTGTTTTTTTTTCGACCCACATCTAAGTATCATATTCAGGCTGCTCCTCTATGAATACAGCAGGATTATTGCTTACCCTGCTGCCAAAGTCCAGACAGGAAACCCCCAAGGCAATTAAACAGAGCCACCCCTAAACACAGAGAGGACAGGAGCAGGCATTAAACATCAGAAAACATTTTGTTTTTATTCCCATGTTTTGTTTCTCTACAAAACATCTATTATAGGTAATGTTAACATGTAATTATAGGCTGCAGAATCTTCTAAAGCTTATTTGAAATGTCAAACAAGTGTAGAGCCAAGTTGCTTTTTTTTTTTTTTACGTTTGGACGAGGAGGATATTTTTGTACAACAAAAAAAAGAGGTTCAGGTTAAAATAAACCCTCCCTTCATATTTCCATAGTTGCATACATTAACACAACTGAACACCAGCGTCAACCTACCAGGTAGCAGACGAAGCAGAGGTAGGCTATGGAGACGATGGCGGCCAGCACGTAGAGCAGCACGTTGGCAAGGCTGGTCACGTACACTATCACAAAGTACATGTTGATGGCGCAAACCATCAGGATGATGACGCCCCCAGCGATCTTCCATGCCCTTAAGACAAGACGCAGGTTAGGGACAATGTCAGTGTTTTGAAATTGACTCATATTCGAGGTCTTAGTCAAAGCTGACCACAGTCATGTACAAAGAAAGACTGGGGTGGTAAAAAAAGTATAATAATACACTTACAATCCATTCACAAAGTCATTCATTATGGATTCGAGACTGGTGAAGGTCAAAATGGGGATCAACGCAAACGGTAACTGTTGAGAAAGAAGACAATAATGTGTGTTAGCTCTGCAGGGTTTGCAATTTTGTTTATAAAAATGTGCCAAAATGAGGGGATTAAAGCAAGGTGCATTGAGAAAACATTGATAACACAAATTTGGAGTTACAACAACTCAAAATATGTCCTCAAAAGAATAAAATATATACAATATTAAAACTATTATTTGTATGCTTTTAAATGTTTTCATGTGATCGTTTGATATTTTGGGGGTTTTATTCCTGTATTTTGTAGATAGAAAATCTCAAATAAAATTATTAGTATTATCAATCAATTACTTAATAAGTGTATTTAACCAGATGTCATTGCATTTCTGGTGCTGAATGAAAGGCCTTTAGAATCCAAGGTTAGAGCATGTATCTGGTGTTCCCAATAAGGATCCAGAATAACACTGCATCCCAGGCCCCGCCTCCTCGCCCCTCCCCGCTGACCTGCAGGCTCTGCAGCACATTGAGGAAGTCGTTCATCCCTGTCAGGCGGGTGATATCCTGGAAGATGGCCACCAGCAGCGTGGGCGTGATGGCGATGGATCGGGTGAGCAGCACCCGTGCAAAACGTGACCATCGCAGGTTCAGAAAGCCCTTGAGGAAAACAACAACAACAGCGTTTGTTTAAGAAATGTATGAAATAAAAGAAAGAAAAACACTGGTACTATGCAAATACCTTACGCCCACAAAAGCATAAAGTACCTCAACACCGACACATACAGCATCAAATACACACAGATGGACTAATTAGTGTTTTGGAAATCATGTATAGCATGTAGACCATTTATAGACATGCATGGGCATGTTAGGCCCCAGTCTCAGCGTTAACTAGGCCAAGCAGACAAATGGCGCCTGGGGGACCAGAGCGGAGTGGGGACTCTGAGGGCTTCATTAACATGTCTGCCTTTGAAGTCAGTCTGAGGGCCCTATTTTTTGCACAGGGTTATCAACAGTCTTGTGCTAAGGGAAATCCCTTCAAACTGTTGTCGTGATAATTTACCCTCACATAGCAACCAGAAGCAATAAACAGCCCTACCTCCATGACAAACTGCCCGGAGTAGGTCCCGGTCATGGTGGAGCTCTGTCCAGCAGCAAGGATCCCTATAGCCCAGATATATAGGGCTACGGGGCCAAAGAAGCATCCCAGAACCACCCCCTGGAAACACACAAAAGGTACGTTGAGGCAACAGGGTTCGAGACGAAATAATTCTGATGTCTCTAAACAGATTTCTCACTCCTCTTTTTTTCCCTCCTAATCTGATCCTTTCATTTGCATGGTACATAAGAAAGACAAAAAAATTACACTGAATACACTAAATTAACACTGTAAATAAACGATCCATGTAAATGTAATGTAATTAAAAGACATTAAGTAGAGCTTGGATCGGGTCCAAAGAAACGAGCCGACCCTACCCGGGCACACACACGGTCTGTCTGAGCCCGGCACTGGCCTGTCTCATTGGCTGCATCCATGGGCCCGAGCCCAGTTTCAAACCTAAATGGCCTTAGTAAGTTGGCTGTTTACAAGTCAACTAATTCAGAGATTTTTGACGGAATCTGTTCAGGATTACATTCTCGAAGGACTCCCAAAGCGAAGGTGCTGTAGGCAGCGAAAACCAACACTTGCATATCAAATCCTAACCTTTGATGGACTGGTGATAAAAACATAACATAAATCGACACAAGGAATTATCAATAAGACTTTGCGGATTACAGAGCGATCTGAATCACAAACATCTATTCAGAATGACTGCTGCTGGGAGCTGGGAGGGGACATGTGTTGCGTGCACATGTTTCAGTGTATTATAACATTGTAACTGTGTTGTACCCTTATTATGTATCCATCAAAGTGAATGATACATAATAAAGTTACAATGCTATATAATACATACAACATTATCATACCAGATAGCTTACTTCCCACCCCAATTATATTAAAAAAAAAAAACGAATTCAGGGCTCAAGACTGCGACCATTTATCACGTTGATGCGAGGTAATTTTTTTACTAGGTAGCAGTAAAAAAAGAAAAAAAAAAGGTGATGTATATGTAGACAGGATCCTCCCTGTAACGTTTTTAAATAGGGTTGTCGTGACGAAGACATTTCATTTCTGAAACGGTCTAATTGGTTAAAACAAATGTTTTATTGGAATAACGCTTCAAAAACACATGACTGCATTATCACGCAAGTCCTGTGTGGAGGGATTCACTGGCTTTCGGATCCACTCTCGCACCAGACGAGGCACGGAGCACCGTGTCCGGCAGCGTCACGTAGTAGAAGGACAATACACGTCGGAAGATTCGATTTAGGTCTTGTTCTGTGTTTAATAAAATGAGTGGTAATGGACGGCAGTACGCTGTTATAGCGCGGCTGTATTGTGGCGCTGGTGTGAGTGCTCGATTTGGCACTGCAGCACTAGCGCTATTCAAGAGCATGCGAATAAATGCACTATTCTGGATGACGGATCGCCAGAAAATAAAAATAAAAATCGTAATTGGAGTATACCCAATTAGCAGCCTGTTATTATTAGTAGGTATTTGATAAAGGAGGAGGAGCGCAAAGAGTTGGTTCGTGAGGAAAGAGATGTCGAGGCGCTAGTGGTAAAAATAGAAAAAGACCCCATACGCAATAAAAACATTTTACAACTTATTTAAAGTGAGTAGTCTGTTGAAATAAATGAACACAGATGGATGGTACGTGACAAAGGATATTTTCACGTCTAATAAAAGGGGTGCGACCAAATTTGTTAGGGTGCCACCAAATGAAAAATTGAGTGGCAGTAGAAAATGTTAGCCTTGAGCCCTGAAATTTAAAGACGTTATATCTCTGATCACGAGACCAAACCGGCTCTGGCCAAAGGAAATGTAGGGGAAGTTCCTACTGGGCCGGTTTTGGGTTCGGGCAGAGCATTAAACCTCTAAAATAAAGCCATAGATATTGACTAAATAGCATAACTCAAAAGCCATCATTGGCACCGTGTTCTGACCTGTACGTATTGATTATTCTGGAGGTTACTTACCCCTTTGTAAATGTCGACCTCAAGTGTGAGGTTGTTGGGGGGAAACAGGTCTTTATACGGGATGCTTGAATCATTGCAAGCTAAATTCTGCAAAAGATCAATGGCGTCACCAACAAATATTAGATGCGTAATACTGAGCTGGATCTGTCTGGAGACAATCTCAAGCAGTAGTTTGATAACACTGTACACGCACCACTTCCATGTTGGTCTTGTTGTAGAAGGCCTGAGCAAACACGGCCACTACAAAGACATTGATGAGGAACGAGACGAAGAGGGCGATTGTGGCCTCGATGAAGTAGTACTTGTTGGCTTCCTTCACTTCATTCTTATTACCGCGGTCAATTTGACGAGACTGCAACATTAGAGAAGGAGATAAACAATTTCCATAATAGTGAGGGTATTTTATTTTCTACTTAGTCTTATTTTGGGGCAATAGCGCCCCGTCAATGTACGTCCTCTCGTTTTTGCCACCGACAGACTCAGATTGGGATTCTAAGCGTCTCACTCAAGGAGAAGTCTTGCTCTGAAACAAGCCTTTCCAGAGGGCGTACATTGACGGGCCGCCATTACCTCACCTGACCAGTGTCATGTTGACTGGACTCTGGGGCTGGATGAGGGAACACGTGTGGTGCATTTACTCATTAGGGCACAATTACTAAAATGTTTGTCTGCATTACTCCCCTAGACCCAATATGATGGAAAAACGAGTTTGGTACGAGTTTCTACCTTGACGAGGGCTGAGTGCAGGTAGATGTTGTGGGGCATAATGACGGCCCCCACTATGCCCACCGCCTGTGTCAGCTGCACGGTACCACAGTCCTTACAGTACGGTATGAACATCCCCTTCAGCACCTCCACCTGGTCCGGCTTCACCAGCACATACTGCAGAACAGAGAAGATCGGTGAAGGAATGAGCAACCTGAACCACCATCTGAATTCTGGAAGCGATATAGATGAGAAGCCATGGAGGAGGCGCTTACCTCGTAACCAAAACTAATAGCCATGATAGTGATGAGCACGCCAAAGAACGCTTCGAGCTTCCTTAAGCCTGTGAAAAGAAACCATTGTTGGTTACCATTTTAAAAACACCACCTCTGTATTTTTAAGCAGGTGCCCAAGCATGGCAGTTTTATCGATGCTTGTCGCATAGTCACGTACCATACTTGTCTAGAAAGAGGAAGACAAATGTGTCAACTATCGTGATGAGGACGCCCGCCCACAGAGGAATCCTGTTGGTTAAACAGAACAGCTTCTAATAATCACACACACACACAAACACACAGACACAGGTACAGACACACATGAAGGCATCTTACCTGCCCACAGACAGAAGGTGAAAAGCTATGGCACAGCCTATAACCTCCTGCATGTCTGAGCCGATAATGGCCAGTTCCACCATGAGCCAAAGAATTATACGTGGAACCTAAGAGAAAAAGTAATGCGGATTATAATATAGATACATCAAGACAGAACTGGTGCAATAGCAAAACTGCATTAATATTAATGTGATAGACTTAGGATGTCCGAAACCTACACACTGTTGGATGTAGCCCTTTAAAGCCAAAATACATAATACTATTTTTATTTGTGAAAATGCCTCACAGATAAATTAATTGTCCCGTTTATTTACATGACCAAAATGGTTGCTGACCCAAAGTTTGGATCAGGTTAAGAATCAAAAGATACTTTTGTATTTTACATGTGGTTCAAACCAGAGTTGTGTGGCGACCGCAGAGGGAGGTTGCATCAGTGTTTGGAGGTCACGATTCAGTACGTGTGCGTGAGAACAGTGCGAGTGCGGGGATGCTGATTGGAGCGCTCACAGTGGGATACTGGCGATTGCACACTTCAGCCAAGTGCATTCCGGTCACGACCCCCAGGCGTGCAGCCAGCCTCTGCAGGAGCAGACCGATGATGGTGGCTCCGAGGAGCACCCACAGGAGCTGAGAGAGGGGGGACACATCAGCGCTGCCAGGTTACAGAGTCTAATCCAAAAGAAGGACAACATTGTGGATGTGTTGGCTGGCGATGTTCTAGTCACCTTGAAGCCTGCTTTAGCTCCGGACTGGAGGTCTGACTCGATGTTCCCCGGGTCCAAGTAGGCGATGCTCATCAGGAAGCCGGGCCCCGTGAACGCCCACAGTTTACGGAAACTGAATGTCTAGAAGGGATTTACACATTTCATGTTCGTTTTTATTACGTTTATTATTTCCATGTTATGGCAATATTGGACTTTCTCTTAATAGGTTTAGATTCTATTTGATGAAATAAATAATAAAAAACTTGACAAATATAAATTAGGTATTATTATTTGATTAAAGATCAGGGTCTTGCCCATTACTGGCCCCTCCAAATAAAGTAAACATGTGTAAAAAATCCTAAAATGGTTTAATTTAAATGATTTCTACTGCACTAGTTGGTTAATATGACTTGTCAGTCAAGTCCGTCCTTTGCCATTAGTATTCTCTAGGGTTTTAAACTGAACCATGCTACTCGATGTGTCATAGACAGGTTCACATATCTCCAACTTGCACTCTTTTGCTATGGTTCCTAGGGCTCTCCAAATGCAATATGCTGTCAAAGGTCAATTCCTTCTAAGCTGAAGGCCATAATATTGTTTTGTAATATTTAAGCTACTGAGCATCAACCGATCAACACAATTGATAGGTCACTTAGATTGTGAACAGTGTAGAGAAAAGTGTCACCTGAAGGGACGATCAGGGGAGTCATTTCTGCCAAAAAGACCATCACAGACATTTCACTACGGTCTACATTCATACCTGGTTGGCATCATCTGGAATAGCCACCTTCTCCGCAAAGTACGTGGAGAAGGGCTCCTCCTGGTCTGTGGGGGAGCCAGGAGGGGAGACGGTGCTGTACTGACCCGCTGAGACATCCCCATTATTCTGCGGGAAGTCACCTGGGATGATGAGGAGAAAAACCATTAAATAGAAACAGAGGCTAAACGCCAGAACATAAATACAAATACTTGTAGGGAAGGCATCGGGGCAAGCTTCTCGAAAAGCCCACCACATAATATATAATATGCAATATTTTATTTACAGTCGTAAATTCTAATTATTCAGAGTATTGTATTATTGTTGAGGTCATGAAGTCAGTGTGTCCATAGGTCTTCTTTGTTTCTGAGTTGACAGTTTCATTGGCTTCCTGCTGCGTCCCAGTCTACCCATGGCATTCAAGCGTTATATATTACATGACATGTGACTGTGGCACTGTGACTTCCTCAAGCTAAAAATGAATTACCATGAACTACAACAGTTGGTTTGAATTTTGTAGCATTGCCCAACATCTACACTTCCTTTGAAGCCCCCCCACCAATTTCCTCCCAATACAGAGTCATTAAAGTTTCAATAAAGCTTTGGCAGTGACATTTCACAGACAATGTTTGGTTTTGTTAAGTAAGCGTCATAAAAACACTCAAAAGTGATGT
>OOFG01048844.1:0-10031 GCA_900323295.1 Molva molva
GTGTAACAGAGTCAATTATATATTAGTTATATGTAGTATTATAATTACACAATATCTTTGTAAATAGTTATAACCTGACATGTTGGGCCTCCAGAGTCAATATGTGGAACGTTTGAGACTCGGGTTCTGTACCCCTACGTTCACTTTCGTGGGTTTCCCCCTCCTATAAATGGTGTTTCCCGCCTTTACCTCTTCCCATTTGCTATTGTACTCCATGGGAGAGGTGAGCGACATTGTGGTCGTGGAAATTTACGTGTTTTAGCTTTTCTGTTAAATTACGTTTATAAGTTTACTTGTTAGCTTAAACTTATTGTGTACTATGCTAACATATTCTTATGTCATTTAATTTGTGTAGGAGCTAATCACGATTGACCGGAGGATTTTCTTGTTTATTTCTTTGTCAGGTATGTTTTCTGTGTTTCAATGTATTGACTCGCCCATTTGCTATTGTACTCCATGGGAGAGGAGCTAATCACGATTGACCGGAGGATTTTCTTGTTTATTTCTTTGTCAGAATAAACGGAGATCGCCTCCAAAGATATCCTGTTCTGCGCCTCTTCATCAAAACACAACGCACACGTTAAATACCACCGGTTACACAAATACAATCTGACAAAAGTCACAATATAATAATAGTATTACTATTATTAAGCTATATATATATTAATTGTAAATACATGTATGTTCAATTGCTGGCTTGATGCTGGCGTGATGTGTCGTCAGGTAATCTAAAACTGAGAATACTTTCACCTATGAATGGGACAGTTATAGAACAGCTGTGAATATGTGTTTCTTTGTAGTGTTAAATGGTAGGTTAGACATCACAGCACTGTTAGGGCTAAGACTTGCTTCTGCTTTTGCATCTCTTCATTTACAGTGAAATACAGCATCGTGTCAGTATGTCATGTTTGTCAGCCGCTTAACATAACGTGTGCAATGGAGGGATAAATTCACAATTTGCATTCATTACTGCCTTCGATACATATCATGCCTCAATAAAACTGATGATGTTCGGAGCGCATAAAATTATATTTTTTGGGTTTAAATATCATTCCATATTGCTTTTTAATACAATTGTTGCACTGAATCAGCCGATTAATACAACTATAATACAAATGCGCAATCATCAAGTCCAGAGGCTCTATTTAGTGCTTACATCACCAAATTGAAAATGCACCCAGTATAAAAATGTCCTTCTTCTTGTAAACATTCTCCAGACAAATATTCCAACCAGTACTTCAATTTAAGCCCATGAATGGCTAATGCAAACCCATCAGTCGAGCAATACAAAGATCCATTTTGTAGAAAACAGGCCATTGTGGGGGTGTGTCTTGGTAGAATATTTCTATTTTGATCCTATAAGCATAAGGAGAAAATGCCCCCCGGGACTCAAAGACTCCTTCTTTCTCTTTTCCCACAATACCACTTGAAGGCCCTCTTGCAGTTCCAAGTACAAAGGAAGCTTAATAGAGACAGGGACATCTCTCTTTCTTACTGACCTGAATGAGTCAACGCCTTTCTAAAAGTATAGCCTGCTTACAAACCTCCCTAACTAGTATGCTTTGCATTGCACTGTAAAAAGCTAATGATAAGACTTATTAGGACCCATTTTGGTCAGTGTGACTATTGGGAATAAATTGGTAAACTTTCAAGGTTTCCAAATATTTAATTTAAATAAAATAAATGTAATGTTAATATTAAATCAAATGTCAGCTGGTTATGTTTTCACATACTTGGTTTGTGATAAAGTTGCTCTTCTCACAATGAAAATAAATAATAAAACATGAGTCAACCATTTTCAAATGTTAAAATACATGGAGGATTTCACCCTTGCGTAACACACACTTGCGCACACAAATTAAAAAACCTATGCACCACATTCACACACACACACAAACTAAGTTACTCACTCAATAACACAAGCCACTTTACTGATCTATTGTTCTTTTCAAATGTCAAGCAGTCAACATTCTCCCTACCTGCTGAGGCTCTCGGGGGGTGGTCTGCTTCATGCGTCTGTTGGATGCGGTGGTCGTGGTGATCTCCATGATGGATGTGGACGTTTCTGAGCGGTTGGCCGTAGCGCTCGACTGTGGCGTGATCGAGGAGGGGGAATCCCCCACCAGCCGCACGCTGCCCTGGATTCTGATGTTGGGGTCCCCCTCGACGGCCATGTTGAAGACCTTCAGCCCATTGTAGTAGAGGCCCGAGAGCTGGCCCTGAAACGACCGGCTCCGGTCCCGCTCCCAGCCACCAATCTGAATGGTGGTTTGGCTGTTGAAGATTGTAAGTTGTCGCCCTGTGAGAAAATAATGTTACATACATACAGGAACATTGAACGGTGGATCCAGCAGCTTTTACATATCTGGATGAAAATCGGAAAGACAGGTTATTTGCCCAACGGCTTATGGAACCAATAAATTACCCGTTGCTTGCAGCAACCCCATGGTAATTTATCGAAGTTATAATGATGGGATGTTAATGAAAATCAGATTTGAAAAGAAATGTATATAGGAGGAAAATAAATGACAATATTTGAAAACCAAAGTAGCTTTGCTAAAAGGGTATTCAAGTTAGAAGCAGAAAATAAATTATCTACGCTTGCTATTTCACTTCTAAAAGGACTTATTAAGATTTATTTATATTTTTATATAAGGTAGGATAATCTTATTGTTTATCAAAGTACATGAAACTGTTTGAGAAATGAATTATCCAATTTGTAAAATATGCTATAATGCTACTTAATTTTTTTACTGTGGTAGCCATCGCCAAGTCCATCTGTTATGTAGTTGGAGAAATAAACCCCCCAAAAACATGAACATAAAAAAGTACGTAAATAAAAAATAAAAATAAAAACAAATGACAAACATGCAGAAAAAAAGAAAAAAAAGGAAAGGTAAAATATTTTGATGGACCCTCTAATTTGGCTACATTTTTATGAAATATCCAACTTTCTATAAAAAGATATTCTTGAACTTGAAATCATTCATCCTTTTAGCAACAGCAACCAAACAATAAGTGTTTTTAACTTGTAATAACAAAATATATTTAATGATAGATATTTTGTTAAAAAGTGAAAGAAAAAATATATAACAAAAAAATGATTGGGCTCATTTCACACTTTGAGTAAAATTAACTTATAAGTTAGTTATTGAACTGGCAAAAAGCATGCACTCAATTTATTTTATGACAGTTTTAATTTAGGAATTGCCCTAAATATATTTACAAAGTTTGTTAAAGGGACTCAAAAGTTTGATGCCAATTCACATTACATTCTATTTATCAATGCTAGAAGTTTTTTATATCAAGTAAAGATCAAATTATGACCACTAATATAATAACATACAAGTAAACTGTATGTTTTTCAAATAACCATAACAGCAACTAGTGGATGTGAAAAATGTATCTTTTGAATTTATCATGTGTCATTTAGATGTTTACTGAAAATAACTATAATTTTATAATTTATTTAACAACTTAGCAGTATTAATTTAATGCAAGTAGATTTAAATATATATTTACAGTCCCTTTAACCTTAAATTGACAGGAAACACGGATTAAAACAGCCGACTATGAAATAATACATTATTATGAAAATTATGAACTAGTACAAAACTAAATTTAACTTTTCAAATCATTTTAAAAATTATTTTAACTGAAAACTTATTTTATGGTTTATTATTTACAAAGTATTCGTACAACTTTGTTAAGATCAAATTATTTTATTTAAAGTTTTAATCAATGTTTTACCTTTGTCGAGTAGCCATTCGTCAACTACTCGACCAAGTCGATATGGGATTCGCTGTCTAGCAATCGCCAGGCGTTCGTTATCATTGTTGCCTTTAAAGTTTAAAGAGACATTTCATTGGTTAAAATCTGTAAGGTCAAAGGTTAAATGTTCATATGTAATCTTGGAGGTATACAACCGCACAGTTTTTTAAGTTTCTATATTTAAATACAATGTTTTCTGAAACATTAGTTAAACAGTCTTTACTTTTTTTGTTATTTTAGCAAACAAATTATTTCTTAATTTATTGTAAACTAGCACGAATGGTTAATAGATCTATATTATAAACCAAACCAAAAATTTATACATTTCTATGAAGATCTCTTACCCAATTTCTCATCCATTTTACAGTTTATTTTTTAACTGGCTTTTAAACTAGTTAAAACAAGTTTCAAATATAAAACATTTGAATTTAAGTTATATCAACATTTATGGTTTAAAGGAGAGACATTTCATTTAGAAAATACCAAAAACATGTAAAAAAGACACATTTCCTGGACATAAAGAGCTGAGTAAAATACAACAATAGACATACTACACATTCAAACCACATTTGGTTATAGTCATACAAGCATCCAATAAGCGTTTGTCTATACAGAGTAAAACATAGATTAAAGAACTTTGACAAAAGCTATAGAGGTATATTCCGCTGCATATTGTTCAAAGACAATAATACTGTATTGATCCCAGATGGGAAATTCAGGGGCCCCAGCAGCAAGGACAGTAGTTCTCACAGTATGCACAGAGAAAAACCCCAAAGATGGGATCACTCTAAAGGATCATTTAATAAATAGAGAAATAATGGCCCTTGCAAGGTGTACTTCGGTATTGATGAGGCCATACACATTATTAACCCTTTCTGGGAAGGCCAATAACCTCTCTAGAATAGACTCTTTTGAGCAGAGCGAAGCAGGCTCGGAGCACTTCTCCCCTGGCATTGTCTTCAGAAATTGAATTCAGAGGCCTCCATTCTTCTGGTAGATTGACAATGTTCCTTCCGTCCGCTATAGTTATCCTCCTAATTCTGATATAAGATGTAGTGTCTTACTGTGATTTGGCAGAGGATGAGTGTTCATCAGAGCGGAAAGAAAGGAAGTGATAAAAGCGTCCAACAACAGTTTGGAAAGTGTTCCAACACAGTGTTGATTAAATCGCCGGATTTAGCGAAGAGGGTTTACAGACAGAGACACAAAGTTTAAAGCACAAAGTAAAAAGTTACGAGAACTTTGATTGTGGTTAACCTTCCCATTGAATGTGCATAGGATTAAAGATCAGTTGTGGGCGGACAGTGGAACCTATCTACCTGAACATTGGTTTGTTAACAATATCCTTAGTGCACAGGATATACACCCCATGTCGGCATTGGTGCTGTTGGATTAGTCAACTAAAGCCTCAACAATAGTCGGCATTCTGCACGTTTTTGTGTGGCTAATTTATTTCAGTTGCAGTGCTATTCCCATCCTCCTGTCTTCGTTTTATCATCTACGACGACAGGATCTTTATAATTAAATAATGCTGCATCGATTTGTACAGCAAAATGTAATCTTAATGTCTCAATCCCGTCAGTGAGAGTGAATAGAAATACGGAGCATAATAATAAAAATAGGATTAGATAGGCAGACTCGCAGACACGCAAAACACAACATGCACGCACACACCCACACAGCATACCATTGTGCACCTTTTATTCTTGTATCTTTCCAGCATTAGATCTGCAAAGTGCTTTGGTTTATCCCTTCGCTCAGGTTGATTAAGCATGGATATAATCAAGGTCTGGTTCTCTATCGATCCCCATGGAGAGACTGTGCTGCATTAAACAATACCCTCCCCTGGGTTCCTGGGCATAGGAGCCCATTCATCCTGGTGGCTGTTAGTGGCCACTGTGCCAGCTGCTGAGAGGTGATTGGGCCTGGCGTGGGACAGGCCCGGCTTATCTCGTCCGCCAGACAGCAACGATTCAGCAGAACCGTCCCACCGTCCTGACCCAGTTTGTCCTCACTCACTTGTTTTGTTGCTGTTGTTGTTGTTGTTGTTAATAAAGTGGTCAGATAAGGTAGGGGCTTTATCTCAATACTGGCTTTGAGACATTCTAAAGATTATGAAAAAAACAACAACAAATATGCTTATATTTCCTCCAGTGTTCAAAGAGCTTGGGTAATTGGAAAAGAAGGGGTAAGACAAATATATTTTGTACTATTCACTGTGAAGCCACAGCAGCATTTGTTCTTTTGTAAGCATGCTTACTGATGGTCGATTAGTTTCACAATAGGTTTAATAGGATAATGGATGAAATAGAGAGCAGAGCAGAATGGTACAATAGACTGCCCTGGACATAGAAGGTTGTTCATTAGCAACACAGCTAACCGAGCCGGGACACAGACCACCCCTTTCCTCCCTTTCATCCCCACACTCAGACACAGACACATGTGCATGTACGCGCCCACGCACACACACGCACGCACGCACGCACGCACGCGCACACACTGGAGTCTGCAGGGCAACCCACACAAGAGAAAAGAGCAGGGGGACAGAGAGAGCGAGAGGGAAATAGAGATAGAAGTAAAGGAGAGCTGAGGGTAGCAGAAGAGCGAGGAAAAGAACGGTGTAAGTGCATCACGCTCTGCTGATAACAGTAGCAGAATAAGGCCAGGGCCCTCACCATTATCTTTGTGCGCAGAGCGCTTTCATTGGCCGCTCAGATAGTGTACAGCACTGTACCCTAGGGGCCTTGCAGTGCCATTGTGACAGAATTACTTCCATGGCCAATACTCAGAAGAAGGGCAGAATTTTTTATTTTTTGTGTGTGTGTGTTCCTTTTTATTTTCTGTGTGTGTTCCACAGAACACGAATGGGAAAAAGAAAATGCAGAATAATAGAGGAACATAGAGAACCGGTGGCTGCGGTACATGGAGATCTCGACTCGACACTCTTTGAGATTCTAATAATTTTTCTGAGCAGTCCTAATGGCCTATAAGTATGCAGTGTGTGACTTTGTAATGAGATTACAAGGGCAGCAATATAAGCCTTAGTGGCATAATTATTCCCTTGGTTTTGACACTGAGATTCCCCTCCCATATAATCTCCCCTCTGTCCCTCCCCCACTTAAGCCATCATTTCTGTCTGCACCGTCTGCTCTTGTTATGATCACTGTTGTTCGCTGAGTGGCCTATGGGTGGCCGAGGTCCTCTTATATGAATGCAGTGGAGGGATATGTGGAGCCTAATCAAACTGCAGTCCAACAGAGAGAATAATGGCTTTGTGTGCTGAGGGTTAGACGGAAAGTGAGCAGTAATTGTGATCAGAGGTAATTAGTCTCCAACAAGCCTAATAAGATAGCCGGACTTGACATTTTGAAACACGGCTGAATTGGTAGGGATAGCAATTTTCCTTTTTGCTTTCCCACATTTCCTGGCTGGAGTACATCTTATTGTATCTGATTTGTCATTGTACATTTACCTAGTGTGTTTAATATTAATATTAACGGTTGATACTAAGGCCTGGGTCTCGCAATAGTATATCAATTCAAGGCATGTTTATCTCACATGCACACTGTTCTGACATTTTCAGCAAACCTTTGGAAAATGTTTTATATATATTATTTTATATTAGATATATTTTCACTTGCAAGAATGTGCTTACATTAATTAGACAAATGAAAGCCCTGAATATTTCTTCTACCACTTCTAAAGATAAAGACACTCCTGCACTCCTTTCACAGTTTTAAAAAAAAAGTGGTTGGGAATTCTAAGAAGGCCGAGCTACTTATTGATCATTCAAGTTTCTCAAGGACGTACAAGTAGTTGAAATGTGTTGAGTCGAGAATAAATCAGCAGAAGTAATTTTGGTACTTGCTTGGGGCACTTCTGCAAGTCAACAAGGACCCAAGTATTTTTATCTCAATCATTTGCACACTTACTTGCACATGTTCTCAATAGTTGCGGTTGTTTTCATTTGGATAGCACAGATAGCAAATGTTGGCTTAGCTGTCTGTTGATTTTTAATTAAATGACATGGGTTGGGCTGAGACGGTCGGGTGAATCTTATACGTATGAGGGACATGAGAACTTTGGTTGCACACAGTCTCGCATCATACTGTCTGAGCATCTTAGCAGCTGCATTCTGCTGTGTCCATGGCATGTCAAATACCATTAGCGTCAGTTGTTCTACCTTAGGCGAGGAGTGCAGATTAAGTCCAAGTCATAAAACCCTCTTTCATTTGGATGAATGCACCGTACATACCAGAAAAGGTCACCAGGCAAAATACAAAAGGGGAGAGAGACAGGTTGAATTTGTCTTGATGCACGGTTGTTTTGTGTACACTCGGAATCATTTGAGGCTAAATTTGTAAAAGTGCTGCAATAAATTGTCAATTTCTTTGCATAAAACAATAATTTAGACTGATTGCAATTGTCCATGCATGTTCATTCTGGAACTGCGGTTTAGATGCTCTTTGAACATCACAGACTTATTGAAATCCTTTGTAGCATTTGTCAAAGCCTCTAAACAAAAAAAACGCAACAAATTACTTGAAAAGCATGACAGTTGAAGGAAAGGAATTGACTATCTATATTGAATATTTTCTTCACCTCCAATGATAGCAATTTATTTATATTCACTCAAACAAGGTTACATGATCCATGTCTCATGAGTATGTTTTGATTATGTTTTTGTCATTGCCCAAAACCTTCAACCTTCTGAAGCTAAAACACCTGTCTCTATAGTCAGTTATTGTTGCATTAGCTCTATTTACATAAACCTCATAGTCCATTAAATTCTACCGGTAATAGCAATAACAAATAATTATGTAAATGGGAGTGGTGAAAGATTGTGGCATCAAACTAATAGTTTTCAAATTCAGCCGTTGTCTCTAATGAGTCTGTTTAAACAGATCATAAACCAACTTCTGAGTATAGTAAAATCAAATCACAACCATTATAGTCAAAATGATTATTTACCTAATACAAATAAGGGATTTAGCCATACTATAATAGCCTTAATGGGTTGAACTTAATGTGTTTATTTTCTAAAATAATGAACATTACAATCACAGTCCAAGTGGTTTCTGTGAGGATGTTGAGTTTCCAAGATGTTGGTTCATACGCATTCTTTTACAGTTTTGAGGTAGTAATTGAGGTAATCGGCATAGTTAAATAGACACCATTCCCTAAATCTGTTGTTCGGATGGCAAATTGATATATATGCTGCACTTGTTTATCATCAATAGCTACATAACTGAAACAACATAATGTCTTTACCCTGTGCTATAAGGGATATATAACAACAGTGGTGAAAGCGTTTCATTTTATCAACCCCAAATTAGATAATCTTATCAATAGGACATTGGATATTGGGGGAAGAAAATATTCAATACCGTTCTAATTCAGGTAAAAAGATTTCACAAAGCCTAAAAAAAAGAAGAACACAAGCTAGGAAACATGAGCACAACAACAAAAAAGAGACCACACTCACCTGTTGGGTAGCGCTCAATCACTGGCAAGTCATCCACCTGCAGAGTGGCATTACCCCCACTCCGCGTGAACTTCACTATATGGTACTTCCCATCATTTACAAACTTTGCCTTCTCCTCAATGTTTATGTCTTCGGTCCCCACATTGAACACCACTGCGATGTTCCCCCTTTCCTGAAAAAAGATACGAGAAAAAAAGAAAAGGAGAAAAAGATTTAGTGATTAAATCCTGAATAATTGGTTACAAATACATATTCTTAGGATTCATATACGGTGTTTTGGTGTACCCGACCGAATGAAAGAAACACAGTTGCCTGTAAAGATTTCCAGCAAAAGGCAGAATGTTTCCACCGATGGAAACTGCATGGGCTCTGGTCGGCTCACCGCCAATCTACCAAATTACAACGCGTCTCAACATCACTTTGGACCGACATAAATAGCAGGATGAGGATATGAATTTATCGGTGCAGGCTGAGGCTGAGAGGGGATCATACCAACTGCAGAGAAACACTCCAGCCATAACACAGAGAGCATGACAACAGTGTAATCATGTCAAATAGAGCACAGGGGGACGGGGGGAGGTCTCAGAGGAGGTCTGCAACCAGAGAAACCTTTGCTCTTGCTTTCTCAGTGGTATACACTATGGCTATCTGTTGTAAGCCCATGTTACAGAACATAATCAGGGTGCCTGAAACCTTATGTTTAATCCAGCTGGGGTTGAGTACATATGGTGGTGCATCTCTCTCTCTCTCTCTCTCTCTCTCTCTCTCTCTCTCT
>OOFG01048845.1:0-13459 GCA_900323295.1 Molva molva
CAAGCCCTTCCTTCACCAGCGTGAGACGTGTCTCTCCGCTGGCTCGTCCTGTCATGCTTTCACTGTCACTCACTCACTCTCTCCTTCTTACCCTCTGTGTGTGTCTCTCTCTCTCTCTCTCTCTCTCTCTCTCTCGTTCCCTCTCTCTCTCTCTCTCTCTCTCTCTCGTTCCATCTCTCTCTATTTCCGTCTCTCTCTTTCACTCTCTCTCGTCCTCAATTCAATTCAATTCAATTCACAAGATATTTATTGGAATGGAAAATTAACATTTACATTGCCAAAGCAGTTTCAATTAAACGTAGGATAGATAATGATAAATATAAATATATTAACTTTCAAATATAAGATAAACATTTCGTTTTCTGACCTTGTGTCCTCTCTCCCTGGTGTTTCTCTCACAATTTAATTTAATAATTATTATAATACGAAGAAAGAAAACTAAATTTAAGTTGAGCGGTGAAAGCAATATCTAATAGAAAAGAGATTTGGTTAGTTAACATTAGTTTATGCAGTTATAAGCATTTACTAACAATTAACTAACAGTTAATTAACAGTTAGTTAATGGTCTAGTAATCATTTTCTAATGGTGTTCATGTATACTAATGGTGTCATGTTAACTAAAGTAATGGTGTTCATGTTAACTAAGGTATTCATTTATACATTATTTAATAGGGTTGGGGTTAACCCTAACCCACTAACCCTAACCATAACCTGTGCTCATGCTATGTAATAATGCTTAACACTGAATTAACAGCAGTTAATAGCAATTAATGGCTAATGAATGTACCCTTATTGTGAAGTGTTACCAATTGTTCTTTGGTTGTCATGTTATTGAGGGTCTAGTGTTTAGGGACCCAGAGGCCCCCAGGGTCTGGGTTGGAGCGCTGGCGGCTTATGTATATATATATATTTATTGTTACTGTATCAAAAATGCCCACAGAGGCCGCCCATAATTCTTTGGATTTTGGTTTACTTCCTGCAAATGGTTTCGTTCTCACCACACTCGAAACCGCACTAGGTCTCCTCTGAGAGTTGTTCTCGAAGTGGTTGTTTTTTACTGCATCCGAGTTTGATTACTTCGTTCACAAGCAGCAACCGAGACGCACCAGGGTTAGATTGAAATGGACCTGTGTGCATGTGAACGCACCCTAGGTGTGAAAGCAACCCTAGCATTTACAGTATTGTAATAGATTACTTTCATATTTATGCAACCTTCTTTCTCTCTGTACATCTCCGTTCAGCGCTTCAGCTATATTTTAGATATTCTAGAGCATCCGCATGGGAATGTCCAATTGCAATTCTCTGAACATTCCTTTCTCTCCCATCTTGTCAATGAAACAAGGCCCGCCCTCCCACAGTCACACCAGGAACATCATTTCTTGATCCATGGATCAAAGCCCCCTACCATCGTATTCACATCATTACCGTTTCTTTCTCTTGAGTGTGTGTGTGTGTGTGTGTCTGCATACTGTTTCTATGTGCAATGCAATGACTTGTTTTTACAATGTGCAATGTTATCGTTCAAGTTTTTTCTAACTGTGAGATCATTGAAGACTAATCAGAACTCTGCTTTAACCCTAAATCGGTACTGATTCACATTTTCCCATACAAACACCCAGTGTTTCATAGGATTATTGTGTTATAGCGTTGAAGTTTTGAAATATAAGATATTGCACTATGAATACAAAACGTTTGCATCACTTGATAAATGGTATCCACTCAATTTAAAATTGTACAAAAGATGGAAGAGTATGATAAGCAAACAACAAAAATATATCTTGTCTATGTACATTTAAGCAGGACCTATATTGAGATCAAAGGAGACTTTTATATCAAATTGTCTAGGCCCTACTTCTTTCTAATAAAATAGATTCTAAAGCTGTATGCATGATCACTGTATTACCTAGTATTGTATCATTGTCTGGAGTGAAATCTAATATATTTTCACATGGAATAACACGTGGTGTAGTGACCATTTCCAGGGTTGCAGTTGGATTTTTAAATACTTTGTTTGACAAAATCCTATTATCCCCCATTTGCTGATTCATAATCCATCTACTTTGTAATGAACGGGATGATCTAGTTGGAAATATTTGAACGTACAATGTATTCATTAGAGCGCTGAAAGGAATCAATCATTCTATAACACACTGCAGAAGCAGCATGCACACAGAACTGACTGGTCAGACTGTGTTCCCTGTGTACCATCTGTCGCCTTCAGAGGGAACACAGTCATGAGGCACCAGTATTACTCCATTCAACTCTGAACTAATAGCACTGGGAAACCACAATGTAACATATTTGTTAAATCAGTCAGGTGATTATTCTTCCTTAACTCATTTTTATTTAAAGACATGAAGTACAGCTGGCAGGTGCAAAGATATTATGGTACAATCTCTTGTCCTTTTTTTCCAAAAACATGCATAGAACATGAGCATACAAATCATACATGGAATGCAAAAAAATATTATGTATCTCAAGGCTGTGTGTGTGTGTGTGTGGGGTGTGCGTGTTTTTGTTATTGTTATTTCATTACTAGGTGCGTGTTTATCCAGGAGCATTTCAAAGTAAATGCATTACATCAGAAAAACAGAACAAAATGATTTTCACTCTTATTGTCACTGCATGTGAATTAGAAGTTCTTGCCATTCGTTTGTCAGGTAAGTAACCTCAGAGCTCATAGTTGCCCATCATCCAGGAATACAGCATTTACAAATGAGACAGCACAGTGTGAGCAGGAATGCCACATTTCCAGCCCACCTATTAAATTCAGTGTCGTTTCTCATCTTTTTCACAATATTCAAATATACAGAAATATACAGTAATATGCCAAACTTAAAAAATTGCAGCGAAGCTCAATGTGTCAAACCTGCATTGTGAAACAGATTTTTACATGCCATTGCAGGACTGATAAAACTGCCATAATGAGCTTTGTTCAGGGCAAATAGTCTAATAGAGTCTAGAGTCTCTATTCTTAAATATGGATAATATTATCATTTTGCTTTATTATCCATGATGTGTTGAAGAGATAACCCCAAACCTCTTGACATCCAATTGCTGCTAAAGATCAACAAATATTAGCTGTTCATATCCCATACATGATGGGATGTTTGTTTTTAAAGGACACCTATTTTACCACCGGGGGCGAGCCATTTCAGAAACTGCCCCGCCCTGTAAGTCACAGGGCAGATTTTGAAACCGTTTGTAATGGCTAATTACCATCACCCTGGTGGTAAAATATGGGCCCTTCAAAGCAATTGTTCACATTTTTCAATTAAATTCAAGCAGGCTGGCTTTATGCTACCCTTTAATCTTATAGCTGTATCATTGATACACTACAATAACCTCCTCTATTTACACTTTGACTCACCAACTGGAGACAATTGATACCCCCTCCTTCTTATTAATACTATTGTAAATTGAATCCGCATCAGGACACAGGCACAGTGATTTTGTAGTTCTAAGTCCAGCATAATGTTAAATTACATTTCGGGCATTTTAATGGATATGTCAAATTAACTTTTGGCATTCTGTAATTGTCTCTATACAACTGCCCTCCAAAGCATTCCATGTCAGTGATCCACTTGCTGCCTTCCCAAAAGTCAAATATGTGCAAATTCTTGTCTTAACAGCATAGCTTTTGCAATAAGAGGCAGAGCTCTGCTGTTATCGTACAATTCTGTAGTCAGTTCGTTGGCGTGGTTAAGTTAAGTGAGCGTAGCATCCTTGGTGTGCATGTTGCTATGCAGAGGAGAAAGAGTTGTGTGACACCGGTTGAGTCGCGGCAACCAAGTTCTGGGGTCCTGCGGTAGCTATGGAGACCGGAGGGGAGCTGGTCTGCACCTGGGACTGAAACTGGGCTATCTGCTCAGGGCTGGCCAGGGTCTTCAGAAGGGTGTTTTCTTGCTCGAGTTGTGTGTTGCGGTCAATCAGATCCTTTATCTGCTCTTTGAGCACTTCCACCTCCTCACGTACTGCAAACATCAGGTGGCTCTTCACCAGGTCCTGAGTGAGAGACACGAACAAGAGCAAGCACATTTGAGGATTTGCTTGCAATGGATCATCACCACAAATGTAGAAATAAGACATAACTTATTATGCTTGAAAACATTTAAATCCTCCCACCAACCAGTTCCACTTTTGGCATACATTTGACTCAAAATGGAAAATTCTGGATGATTATGATTAGACACTTTGTAAGACCGACTTTTTTGCTTGATTTTGCTAAGAATATGAAAAATGCTTTCGTGGTAGTGCAAGACAGTCCCCAACTCTACCAAGATTTGTGATGGCTGGATAAACTGGGCAGACTAGTAGGAATTGTATAAATTGCTACTATAGACCTGTGTGACTTTCCTTATACGGACAACCTATGACACGTTGCCTTGTCCCGTAACCTCCACCAGTGGTTCGGCAAGGAAGAGAGCTGCTCCCTTTTGCAACACCCCTGGCGCAAGTCCACAACATCTACTGTCAGGCTGCTAGGCTGTGCTGTCTCAAGGGCATTACAGGTGGCCGCACAACCAGGGACTCAAAAATTGGTCAGCCTTATCCTGGAAGAATGTGTGATGAGCAAATATAGCCGTGAGCATTTTATCATAGTAAATTAAAAATGTTCGTCATCAAACTTTAATGGATGATTAATAACAACTATGAATAAATAAAACCTATTTTCCTGTTTAGATTTTGGTGATGAGGGACTTTAATCAACACCCCTCCAGCCAATCAGCCAAGTATTTACCAATATATATAATATATATTTATATAAACCACAATGAATACAATGAATCAATCAAGAATTGTTTTAGCACAGTGACGTTATTCGACAATAAAACAAAAACAAAAACTCCAGACACATTAAAATAATGCAGTGTCAAATACTTACTTCCAGTATTTTAGACAGTAAAGAAAGTCGCACGAGTAGTAGTAGGAAAATGTTACTTGGAATCTTATAGCAATCGGCCATTGCTTGTCTGATACATCACTGGATTATTATTGGCATCATTAACATATTGCATTCTATTCACTATAAATACTGAAGTATTGATAAGACAAGTTAGAAACTCACCATAGCTTGCTCAATCTTGTTGTCTATGGCCACGACACTGGCTCCAGACGAACTGCAAAACATATATATAAATAAGAAAAATGTTAGGCCTAATAAGAGTTTTCTTTTTGCGATAGGCCTATATACAAAATTACATGCATCACGCTCAGTCCAACCAATATATGTCATGTCAACGTCTGAGTTCACAACTGGAGCATGTTGAATTGAATTGAATTGGGAAAGGCTTTTGGCCAAGCTTCACTTTGATAATATAGAGCTTTATATAATTTACAATGAAACACTAGAAGAAGCTTTATGACTACATGTCTATGCAGAGCAGCAGAGATACTGCATGAGGCAATGATGAGCAAGGCAGGTTCTAATGATGGTCATTTTGGCTTTCCAAAAGAGGGGCAGCTACATTTGGGCTGACAACAGCAAGTCCTCACTCTATACAGATCTCACTGACACCAAGAGGGACATGTCAAATGCACACACATCCACACACTGTTAGAATGACCCAGATACACTACATCAGCATTTCAGTCTCCCGTCTCATAGACTTGGACACAGTTGGATGTATAAACACAAAGTCAGCTAGTATATGGATAAGGTTTGAAGGGACAGGGTTTAAGTCTGATCTTTTTTATGATACAAGCAAACATAAGAGGGTGACTGAAGGCATGGTTAACTTACAACTTAACTTAACTTACTGTAATACAACTTGAAATAACAATTTCAATTGAATATAATTCAGTGAAAATATGACAGGCCAATGTTAACATGTATTTCCATTTTATAAAAACATTAGTGCATTCACCATTCACTAACAAATGTTTTTTACAACTTTTACCAAACTACTATTTTATTCATAGCACTGGCAAATATTTATCCATGGACTGATGCTCCTACTTTGTCCCCAAATTGCATGCTGTTTTAATAGAGTATCACTTTGTAATGGTTCTTATCAACAGCAGAGCAATGTTCATAGTGATGAGGCATTTTTCATCTGAGCACTGGTAGATGTGCTCATTTGATCACATTCAAAATGTCGAATGTGTCAAGACGCAAAATATGTGTGCCAGTCTGGCAAATCAGATATAAACATTACACAAAGAGTAAAGTAGGCTGTAATTACACTATAAGTGTATGCCTATTTATCTTCATTAAAACAATCATTAAGTCTACCAACAAATTAAAGAATGATAAAGCATCTCACCCATCATCTTCTCCATCTATGGCCTTGAGGAAAACTGTTGAAGTTAAGGCACTGGAGTTGCCCTCATCTCCCTGCCCGAAAGCAGCGCTGACTGGAGAGCTAGCTTCAGCTAGCTTGGGAAGCCCCAACAGAGCTGACTGGTGCTGAAGGAGAAGGCGCTGAGCATCCTCCAACTGGGTGGTGGTGAATGTGGGCAAACTGGCATACAGTGCCATCCCACTGTTTACACCATTGTGTATTTGGGACATGGATAGAGGATAATTTTTAAGGTTAGCAGGAGATGGCACTTGACTTGCACTGGGAAGATGGGTTAAAAGGCCTTGCGTTGTGAGAGGCTGTTGCTGTTGGCAATCGAGCATAATAGGGTTGCCTTGCTGGTCAGGCCCACCTACTCCCATCTGAGGGACAACAGAAAAGGTGTTAACTTGGAGGGAGGTGGTCTGCTGGAGCCGCATCTGAGCTGGCATAGACATCATAGGCTGCTCATGCTGACCTCCAACCATTTTTCCATTACCAGAACCAGAAGGCTTGTGCGCTAAAGGTTGAGATTCGGCAGGCTGAGGGATACTTTGGTGCGACTGGCCATACTGGGCAGTAACAGAAGGTTGCTGATGAACCATCAATGGGCCTTTATTGGAGCCCGGGGGTTGGCTAGCAACTGCCTGCGCATAGGTGAGCTGCTGCTGGGATACTGCAAAGATAGGATGGAGAACACTAGTTGGAGCAGAAGGGGGACCGGTGGTCTGGGTGAGATCCTTGTGAATAAGAGTCTCTGTTTGGGACACTCCCATGTTTAAGCCATTGAAAAGGGATGTCTGGAAGCCCTGAAGAGAAGTTACATAGTCCTGGGAATGCTGAACCCTGCCAACTTTTCCACTGCCGACAGTGTCGGTGTAATAGTTTTGCGTACTGACCGTGCTACTTACAGTACAGCTACTCCCACTTGTAGTAAAGCACTCAGGATAATTTTGCTGCATGCTCTCCACTGCTCGCATTCCCGGGGCTGTCACTTCAGAAGTGGAAAAAGAAGGAGCAGAAATTGGGGCATCTTTGTCGTGGTAATCAGTGCATGTCCATCGGCCCTTTTTGAATGGCTCCGAACTAGAGTCTAGCTTTACCACCCTGAAGCGAGAGCTAGTGGTGGCTGTTGTAGGGGCAGATGTGGGTAAAGGCTGTGGTTGGGTTAAAGATACAGAGGCGACAGTCATAACTGTCACGGCAGCACCAGACTGAGTTATCCTTCTTCCCGGGTTTCCATTTGGTAAATCTATAACTGCAGGGCCAGAGGTAAAGGCAACAGCAGCATTAGCGTTCTCAAATGTGGTTGATATGATAGAGTTCATTGTTTGGTCTTGCTGGATTGTTTCAGTTATATTGGCCCCCATGGCCACTCTGCCTGTGACACCTTCAATATTGCTTATTTTGCTCAGAGCACTGCCACTCCCACCTATATTATCCCTCAGAAAGACATTGGGCGAAGGCACATTCACATATCCAACATTGCTGCTCTGGGGATTAACTACACCAGCAGTTGTTCCTGTCACAGAACTGTGCATTCTAGCAACAGAAGCTGAGGTCACATCTCCTCCAGAAGAAACACTTCCACTTGAAATATTTTCCAGGATGACCCCAATGTTAGAAGATGTATTTGGTGTGACCAAAGGGGACATAGATTGAGGAGGATGACAAAGTGTCACATGATGATGTAGATAGTGGTGGTGCATAGTCCCATTTACTATGGTTCCAAGTTGGGCAGACTGGTTCATGAGTTGGAGATGTGAGGGCTGGTTGGGAGAGATGGCTCCAGGACTCTCCACCTCATGGAAGTTATTGAGTGTTTCCTCTGATGAACTCCGCTCAGCTCCAGCTATGTCATTTGCCCGAGAGAGAGAAACATCAAGAATTTCTGATGAAGAAATGTCCTCAGTGTGCGATTCATCCAGATCATCATAGCTCTCGGTGTCCTCTGCAATACTGTTGTTAGTGCCAACGGATACCTGGGCTGAAGTAACACTAGTAATCTGGAAGCCACTTTTCTTTTTCATCTGAGCGCCTGCTGACTGGGATGACAGGGAGTGCAAGCTCAGGTTGTGAGGAGGATGCTGTGGAGCTTGGGAAGACAACGCTGATGGAGATTGAATCAACAGAGTGGGTTGACATTCATCGAACGGAATTTGGACGTTATTGACAACAGTGTTTGGTGGTGTTGACAACAATGTGCCACCGTCACTGCCCGTGTTGCTACCACTTGCAGGATATATTCTCTGATGTGCCATCTTTCCAGCACTGCTGGAGACTCCTGCAGAATCCGGATGATGCATTGTAAAATAATCCTGTTGGTAGTTGCTCTTTGACAGTTCTTTAGAATAGTGTACTTCGTTAACCCCGCCGTTTTTACGACGTTAAATTCAACAGCTACAGCTAAAACTCAATAAAGCACATACGATGGCTCACAAAATATTATCCCCCATACGGAGACACATTCCTCGAATGGTCAATGCCATTCCTTCCATTGACAGTCGGGGATACTAGTAGCCACTTGCTAGTAGTCCGGAGAGGCGCGCTAACGTCAGCTGACAGGCTCGCCACCCAGTGGTGTAGAGAGTAAGCTAGCAACTTTCGATTGTTGGCTTGAACCTTGACTACACGAAAATAACGTCAATCATTTAAGAAACCGATGCATCCGTGGCTAAATAAATGCATGTATATGTCATATTAATTTGAAGGAAAAGTAAAAGCTGCTAGCTTGCTGCCACATCCTCCATTCCCGGTTAGTGAAACACAGAACCAGGCTGGTAGCTTTAGCTATTGCCTTGTCAAATGATAACAAAAAAGAAAAGAAGTAACCCGTTATCCGGCACAGGACTGGGCGGTGTCGCGTAGTCCGTTTCTCCTGGAAAAAGCCTAATCCTTTCCATTCAGAGTAGGTTTTCAACAATATTTGCTGTATCACCCCTCCAACGTGGTAGAGTGTCACAACGCCTTCAAGCATTGGTCCTGCTGACTGGCTTTTGCTTTGCTCGTTTCTAGTGCGAGACTTTTTTTTGCCAGTGCGAGACTGAGTGGGAGGAGTGCTTGCTTCGTAATATGGCGACTGCGCATGGCCGGTGCAGTGCAGACCAGACATAAAGCAGTCTGGGGGCAAAACGGGTTAAATCCATACACAGTATACAATAACGTAAATGAAGGGACATAGGGGCAATGCAATAGCTATGAAGTGATTCATAAACGAACATTTATTAATTTGGATTACAAAAAGCAACGTCAGTAAAAAATAGATTGGGTTAAAATCGGCAATTACTCTTCAATTATTTGACCTGCAACAGCAATCAACAAAAAATATTCTCGCCCCGTTTCGTCCCCTCCCTCCCTCCTGTATGTCGGTGTGCCCGTAGTAGCAAGACCAGGGCATTTCCATCAGCACAACAAATAGTCATTTTTTATGTATACAAAGATATTTCTCTGTGTTAACTTGACCTAAGATCTAAACAACCAAAAACATGTTAATTCAACGAGGTCATGGTTGTTTGATAATGGTGTTGTGTGAATAATATTGTATATATAGTAAAAGTAACACCAAGAACACGTGTAGGCTGTGGTGGGATAAATAATGATGTTCTGGATCATCTGATTCTATAGCAGTCTACCCGAAAAACTGAATGTGCGCTGAAGTTCCAACAACATTTGGCGAATCGCGCTCTCGTATTGTCTCTGTTCCCTTTCTTCCGCTGACTTGACCTCTTGCATTCTCCAACTATGAAATTGTTAGCCACACGTGTTTTTCCCAATACTACTTTAAAAGTGGTCTTAAACGGGTTGAATGGGGGTATAAAGCAGTCTAAACTCCCAAAGAAATAACTGTGTAATTCAAATTTAGTTTTAAAAATACCATTTAGTGTTTGTGATAATCCCACAACTGTTTAGCGGGGGAAAATCCTCGAGTGGTCATGTTCAGTACCAAAAAAAGCACTTCTCAGGAATGCAGCAAAGCATATATAGCTTTTGGTTCTGGGAAGTCAACACCGGAGGAGTAATTGACCATATGGCCACATGCTGGCAGTATGTGCCAAATCATTTTGTGGAATCCACAACATTAGTGAAAGAAGGATCACGTGTAAATGATCACGTGTAAAACACATGAAATCCTAAGGTGCGTTGTAAAACTTCCAATTTCCCAAAATATGTCAGAAAAAGCATCAATCAATCTAGCCGGAGTCAAACAAAGCCGAGGCGTGGGCCTGTGGCTCGTAAAGGTGTGTCCACAGCGCTAATTTTGAATGGTGTGAGGCATTTGTATGTGTATTTTAAGACTTTAATAACTTCACCCTAATATAAATTCAGGTTCCCAAGTATTTGTCTCAACAATGGGACAAAGCAATGGAGAAGGGAGAAGTTGGCAAGCTCATAATTGGAAAGTACGGATGCGGATATCAAATTATTCTGGAATATGTTTTGTAGAATTCAATGCAAACTCATATTGGGCACAAGACTGTACTAACAGTTTTTTCCTGTCTTGTGTTGTGCCTTACAGGAAACAAGAAAAAGAAGAGGTCAGGTCACTCACATTTTCTACATATAATCTAGCTCTATAAAGAAATGACAGTGTTAGGCAAAATACCAAACACTGTCAGTTTTATAGGACTTATAGGCTTACATATAATGTAAACTGTATTAAGCAAATATTGTATTGTTTTTGTGACTAAACGGGACACCTTCAATAAGTATAGCTACAAACAGGTCAGTGGTTTACATATGCACACATGTATACACACACCCAAGTGTGATTAGGCCCACAACCTAGTTCTTCATCTTTTTTTATCTAGTGTAGTCAAACACCTGTTTTTAACATTGAGCAGAGAACATCTGTGCAAAAGTAGTTATTCTTAAAGTCAGAATATATAATGTGTTTTTTATATTTGATTGTCTCTCAGGTGTCTTTCAAGCTAAATGAGGAACTGAGCACCCTGAGCTCTCGTGAGGAAAAGGTTGAATTGGTGAAGATCCCGAGAGATCATCCCTTCACAATGCAGACAGTGGGTGGCCAAACGCTTGCAGTCTTCACCCAATCTGAAACAGGTCAGTGCCACAATAACCACAGGTTGCTTAACCTCCAAGTAAACTGCTGCCCAGTGTTTCTTAACTCCCGTAGTTGATTAGGACGGAGTACAGAGGTGGGCTGCTTGCTCTCTTGATTAATACTGATAGAGCCATAACCACAACACCCCATCACTATTCACAGAATAGTGCATCACATACCCTCGGATCTGCTCCTAAATCTAATCTGAACTCATGACTGTAATCTAAGATCTCATGAAACACAATATGGTGTCACATGGTTGGATAACAACAAGCTACCAGGAAAGCCAAAAATAAAGCACTAACTCACCACTTATATAACACATTTCTTTTATTTTTCATTTCATCATAATAAAGTCCCTAAATTCAAAAATAAAAATATTCCCTGGTTGAATAATGTTGCCCTGTTAGGAGTATGTTATGAGATAGGTGCATAGCAAATGTAGTCCTATTGATCAATATTAAGTAGGGCCTTTTTAAGACCTGAATACATATGATTTGAATTATTTGTGGTTTTTAGTTTGGACTTGCTCACACTTGTTATAGATGTATACAATACTCACTAGAGGGCAGTCGTTGATCTGTTTCCACTTGTTACATGAATAACATCAATGTCTACTGCTTAAAGGAATTGATCCCTGCCAGAGATAATTTTGCTTCTCCTTAATATCGATGTTTCACTTATGGATTTGTCTCTTCTGTGCCTATCGAGAGCTGGGTAGAGACTATTGTTATCTTCAAAAAATCCTGGATCATTCTTTTATATTATATTTGGATTCAGCATGGTGCTGGAAAGGATTTTAGTCCATATTAAGTTACAGTAATGGCATCACAAAGTTTTTATACAGTGACAAGATACACATTTGCAATCCCCCCATTTCACCTAATCCTATTGATACAATATTGGATTGATTTTTTTGAAGACGCCAATGGGGAGCACAGTTTTGCCTCTATAGCTGAACCTCATCAAGGTCAGAATTGTTGTACATAATTGTGACTGCATGGTAAGACGTGGCCATTCACTCGGTGTGTCTGCAGATCAGATTTGTGAGGTCAGTGTGAATGGAGTGTTTTTATCTTCAGAGGACTCGTCATAAAAGAAACAAAGAGTTGACTCACTTTTAAATGGAATTCAATTTTTGTAGATAAAATGTCTGTACAGTGGGGTAGTACTCAAGTTGCTATTGAAAGTCATTCACCTACATTGATGCACGTAGATGGCCTAACCATTCCCACATCTATCTCCTCTTGTCTTTGCTGCTTCCCTACATACACATTTACATGCGACGCCTGTGTCGGTGTATGATTTCCACACCACAATACAACCATTAAAAAACGCTGTTTAATTTGACACTGTTGGGTTTTCTCCTGACATGGATAATGGTGTTACTTTTGGTCTGCTTTGACAAGCCACATCTGTTGATTAGGTGGTTGCTTAGCAACAGATGTAGTTGCAACAATAGTCATACAATGATAAAGACATGATAATGATAAGCTGTAATTGTTTGTACAATTGAATTCCACTTGTATTACGCTCGCACTCCATCTGTCTTGTTCTAAAACCCAGATATTTTTCAGTAGGTTGTCCATTGAAATTGTTCAAGGCCAAAGCTCAGAGCTCTCTGTATTTATTGTTAGATTTTCTCGCAGTAAACACTCAACACGAGTCACATTTGTGTAGTACACACAAATTCAGTAGAGGTAAAGTATTTGAAATGTGACATTCAGTGTTATATACTAGTGTGACCCGAGGCTTTAATTGTGTCCACCTAACGCTATATTTGTAATTAAGTTATCCCTTTTTTGAGAGCCACATTTTAGTGCTAAAATGCTAAACATTTGCTTTTGGTAAAGTTTGCACATTGACAGCATGTTGTGAGTCCCCATTAGTTCTACATGGCAAGCAGAACACATTCCGCATGCTATGTAACAGGTCCTGGAGAGGCTGTTTTAAATTAGAATGATTGCCTGGCTCAGTTTCATGGGCTTTCCGCCGGCTGTGGTTCATGAAGGGCTGAGCACTTAGATGGTAACATCTCTTGACTAGATACCTCTTGAAAAGCTAAGCCGAACCACTAAACTTGACATTTGCAGTGGGCTGTGATAAGTCAACTGCA
>OOFG01048851.1:1804-13115 GCA_900323295.1 Molva molva
GGACGGATATAAGGATGGAAGGAAGGAACGAAGGATATAAGGAAGGAGAAATTCGTACCGGAGAACTGAAAGCAGAAGTCGCTCCTCTCTCACCTACCACACCAGGAACCCCCTGAACACAAAAACACATTTCCGAACACAACAGTTAGAGATTTCAACCTGGAAGAGATCAGGGATTACAATTCAAACAGTTAGAGATTACAACCTGGAAGAGATCAGAGATTACAATTCCAAAAGTTAGAGATTACAACCTGGAAGAGATCAGAGATTACAATTCAAACAGTTAGAGATTACAACCTGGAAGAGATAAGAGATTACAATTTAAACACAACCTTGAAGTGTTTAGAAGTTCTTATAAAGACGTAATCTAAAAAGATTATGTCTTTCTTGTGTACATTAAGTGGTTAAAAGAAAACATCCTAGGAGGGGAAGTGAGCTGTGTGTTGATGATTTAATGTGTCGTATTACAAGCTGCAGATATTTGTTTAGTAAAATGAGAACATAGACTGTGTAACATGTAGATGGAACTCCTCCGTGTAATTTCGTTTCTTCCTAGGGGAATGTTGTACAAGAATGTCCTCCATGTAATCCAAGACTGACTGAGCTTTCATTTCAGTATTTGGTTTCTCTAAACATCTCTTTGAAGAATCAAGCACGGGTAGCAGAAAGCCAGGAAGTATGAACTTGAGCTAGGTGTTTATGCTCAGTACTTGCCTGAAAACACAATTAACGTAATTACAATCCTTTGGAAACCTCTCTGAGATTGTGCAGTGTGTTGGGTCGCTGAAGTGGCCCGTGGAAGTGTTCGTCAAGCCCAGCAATTCATTGTGACATTTTAAAGAGTGTTTGATGATTGTGTTGCAGCTTGTGGTTTGAATTGGAAAAAATCTTGACTGCAGTCCTCAGGCAGAATGCGTTCCTCAGAATAGTAAACATTGTCCACTCAAAAAAAAGCCACTGCACCTTGGCTTGAGGCAAATAGGTGCAACCTTTACCTTTTCCATGCACTTGGAATAGATGGTATAGATAGGTGTAGATGAATTGGAAACGTTTTCCTATATTCATGATCTAGCTCTAGTAATCTAGAATGCACTTTGTTGAGCTGTGCTGTTCTTTTGGCATTTAAAAAGCACGTTGAAACTGTTTGCACTAGCACTAATTCAAATGTTTCTTGTTTCTTTCTGATTTCTAGAGCTACTCTGTACTCCCAGTTGTTTTTAGTTTTTTTTAAACAAGGACACACAGCACCTTTTTTGTAACTACTCCAATTTTGATGGTTCATTTTGATTCTCCTCTGCCTCATTTGTAAGTTTCTGTGGATAAAAGCATCTGCCAGATCACTAAATGTAAGTGTGTTGATTGCTAGGCAGTAGGCAGTCCAAAATGTACTATTTAGTCATTTAGCCGGCTTAGAGTGCTTTCAAATACATTTCACAAATCAATTATGTGGGAGGATAGTCTTGTGGTTGGCATTAGAATTGGACCCTTCGACGAAGGGTGCTGGAGGTTCAAACTCTGATGTCCTCAGTCTGCCTACCTCACCCCTACCTGCTCATTAAGGCCATGAATCTGTATTCACTGCAAGACACTTTGGATAAAATCGCCCTGATAAAGTACTAAATAGAAGTAATAAATATGAAGTAATTCATTGACTTACAGAGTATTCAGACACATAATAAGTAGCGGGTAGGAGCAGGTAGATACCTTGCTCAAGGGTGCATACATTGGGGTTTGAACCCAGGACCTTTCAGCCGGTATTGGAACCTGAATATTAAAGGGCTGTCACTCACCCGGTCTCCTTTAGGCCCGGGAGCACCAGCTGACCCAGCAGACCCCTATGATAGGTCAAAACACCACACATCACCACGGACCCTGCTGACAGTTACTGAAACGCTGAGATATGATTGGTCTAGCTCGGAGGGGCTGCAGATAGCTCCTCCCCCCGGCAGGTTACATCAACTGAAGTCAGAAATGAAAAGTTATAAAATGGGAACCTGTGTACCGGGCTTTCCTTCTGCTCCCTCCGTCCCAACTGGACCTGGGTAACCCTGAAACCATACACGCAGAGAGATACAGATACACAGACAGTATTTTTAGATACAGCCATATCATTATCTTGTTTTAAATGCCACTACGGTAGCCAGGTTACAGAAGCAAGTTGAAGTGGTGACAGGGGTGCTAAATCCAACCATAACATTTGAAAGAAAGTAGAAATTCAAGAGAGAGACACACACACACACACACACACACATAAAGGCACATAGACAAAAAGACAGACAGAGATACACATTGAGACACAGATGCACAAGAGACACACATTGATACACATGACCAGGCCACAAACTCTAGATCAGGTCTACTGTAGTCAATTCAAACTCTGTATGTTTAGGGTCATGGTGTTGGTGTAAGGGTCGTGTGATGTTGGTGTAGGGGGGTCATTGACAGGGTCTGTGATTCTTACCGGTGTGCCAGGTAGCCCATAGAGACCAGAGAGTCCTGTACGACCCTGATAAGGAATCACAACAAGCTATTAATAATACAAACAATAATAAGGTCAAAGGTGTGAAATGCACGGTTGAGCTGAAACGGTACAATTTTAAAAACCTTAAGTCTGTCATGCCTTTGGGGCTTGAAAGGAAATTATTTCTTGTGGTTGAGTGCGGAATTGTTGATATTAACACATTTTATAATATCTATTAGGTGAACGATGAAGTAATTGTAGTTATTAACAAATGTTATCGTCTTTGGGGCAGCAACAGTGGAAATAAATAATCAGGTCAAAGGAACCGAGTGAGTGGTAAAGTACAGACCAGACACACAGTCCTAATAATGGTGTTTAAGCTTGTTGTACACAGGGAAAGCAGCGGTAGTCGCGGAGATGGGAATTAAACATGTTTTCGATTTTAGTCACGTGACTAACATCGTAACAACAATAGAAACGAGGCTGAAGACAGATTACAGTTTATAATTCTGACTATCTTCAGTTTAATAAATACCTTGAACCCTTTTAATCCTAGCTCTCCATTCGGTCCCGGAGGTCCTCTGTTTCCCTTAAATAACAACACATAGCAAAAGTCAATAGCATTCATTACAATTATATAAAATATACAAAAAGGCTCCTCTTGATTTTTGTTTTACACCATTTATTTACTGTTTTGGCACAGGTATGTGTTACTTCAGGAAGAATGACGTGGATTGTGGACCTAATTAACTTTTTATCCCTTTCGCTGATTGTTAAGAAGTTAAACCAGGGCTTTTTCCATGTGTTAATTTCAGCCTGGGGCTGTATCTCAACAGCACTGTGAAACTGCATGCATGGGAGCCAGAGGGATGGCAGGTGTGTGTGGAACATTTAACATCAACAACAAGTTAGAGACGCAAGTCTTCTCACTGAAAAGAGCACACAGCAAAAAAAACAGAACATAATTTGTTATAATGACATCACCCTTAATTAAGAGCCTTATTAGAGTTACGTGATTGTTTTCTCGGGCGACTGGATGACAAACAAACGCACAAGGTCACAGGGTGAGGAGTTTGTGGCGTATTTTGGTAGAAGTGTTTGACCAGAATGAAAAAAGTCTTCACCTTTGACCCCTCTCTCCCAACACCTCCCCTGAGGCCTGCTTCACCCTCTTCACCCTAGAGAGAGAGGGACAGACAGACAGAGATAGACAGACAGACAGACAGACAGAGAGAGCAAACAGAAGACAAAAAGAAAGAAAGGAAGAACAAACAAACGAATGAAAGAAGATCACACGATAGATGTACACTAGTGTAAAAGTTACTTTACTTAACCTGCAAAAAAAACTTCCTTTCAGTTGTAGGCGAAGATGTAGTGTTATTTCATCAGACAATGAAAATGAGGCGTGATTTTGTTGGGGTTCCTACCTCAGGTCCTAGGAGCCCACGAGGCCCTCTGGCTCCAGGAATCCCTGTCAGGCCCCGCCCACCCCCCTCTCCCTGCTGACCTCTGACCCCTGCTGAACCAGCTGGGCCCTGAACGAGGAGAATTTCATAACCAAGCCATTTCATCTTTCAATATCCCTAAGTCACTAAATACAAGTACCGCAAGGCCAATTTACTTCTATAGCACTCTTCAAAAACAACAAAACACAAACACCATTCAGAGTGACTTACATAAGCAGGAATCACATGTAAATACATATTTATAATATATGTACATTATAATATATGTATATTCCAGCTGCCTGCGGCAAGCAGAGTTTTGGCCCAACAAAATTATTGTATTTTTTCATTAATTATAATTGTATTATATAATGTATTTGAATGATCCTTACCCTGTCCCCCTTTAGTCCAGAATCTCCGTTATCCCCATCTAATCCTCTGAGGCCCTAGATAGAAATAAAAACAGAAGAATAATTTGAAATCAGTTTCCGTGTGATGCTACCGTAGTTCAGAACGAGACGATTGCAGTTTACGGAATTCTTGGAAATAAGAATGAGAAGTGCCTATATTGCTTGGCGGAAGAATGTTGATTTGTTTCTTAATAAATTATCGATTTTATTTTCTGTGTTGATTTTGTGAAATCCTGCTAGGTAGTCTATAGTTACCATTTTAGTGACCGTTTTATGCCTAACAACGCCCCCTGGCTGTTCTTAAATCACTGTAAACCACAGCCTCTCATGGCTGATTGCTTAATTCACATACAAATATTTTTCTGTATTGAACGCTTGCATTACATCTTTCTGTTGATCCTTTTTTTAGGGGTACATACAGAGTCTATAGATCTTATTCACCTAGTGGCAATAGTTGGTTAGTTGGATGGTTAAACCATAGGATCTTTGGAAACCATGACAACTCAATGCATCATTTTTTGTTCTGCATTCCATTTCCCTACCCAGGTAGCATTTACAATGCATTTCCATTAAGTTCGATTCTAGAAGGTTATCCCACCCAACCTACCAACATGGCCGTTGGTGAATAAGGTCTATTCTCATTGAGTATGTTCAGTAACTGGTCTGTTTAAGGAAAGAGGGAGGAGCAGGAGAAAAGGATGGGAATGTACCAGCAGCTGCCGTGATAATACAAGATCAAATGGAAGATCATGTCACTTTTGAAAGAGGGAGGGGGGGAAAAACATTTAAAACACGGTGATTAGACACACATGTCCGGTTCCACACGACCAACATTGAGGTCCTGAGATTAAACGAGACCGTGCATATGTTATGAGTCCACAGTGGGGTGGAGCGTAAAACCAACTGTTAATAAATTCCACTGCAGTTACGTCACTTAGACTGCAAATAGAAATATCACAATACAGACCTGCTCTCTCTCACACACAAACACACACACACAGCCCATGCTCTGTGTGTGTGCGTGTGCGTGTGTGTTTGTGTGTGTAAAGGGAAGCAACATCCATCACTACATCAGGTAGCGTGGTCAAATGATGTAATGTCTAAGTCTAATGTTAATATCTCTTTCTCTTGTTTATTTATTTACAGATGTTATCCATTGCTTTTAAGCAACCTCGAGTGTCCTGAAAGGGTCCAAACGAATACAATATATTATGATATCGTCATCATCATCATCATCATCATCATCATCATCATCACCCTCGTCATCACCACCACCATCATCATCATAATCCTCACCATCAATACCACCATCATCATTCTCCATTAGATGGCACCAGAGTTAAAGTGTCTAGAGTTCATGCATAGTAAAACCACTTCAGTTTACTCTTCTGTAAAATGAGGAGGACTAAACTCTTACTGGGTTTCCAGGATAGCCGTTTGTACCGGGAACTCCAGTCCTTCCCTGAAGAAAAGGGGAGAACAGGAGTCACATCAGTGGATTTGAGAAGTGGATCTCCTTAAAGTGGTGATCTTCAAGATTTCCGTTTTGTTTTCTTTGGACATGTTGTCGCTGACACCCAGTTCAAAACATTAATAATACTGCAAATGCAAGGACTTTCATCAGTGGTCCATAGGCTCAATCACCATTGTGTTACCTCATTTGGGAATAGATAGTGACTTAACACTATCTATTGACATTTATTAACATGAAAATCTTGGAGATTGCCACTTTAACATGGATTACAGATTCAGAGAGGAGATTCCTCCTCCAAATGTTTGGAATCTGAGAAAAGTGGTGTTATTTACTTATTGTACCAACAATGCTAAATATCAGAAAAGCCCTTTGACATTCTTTTATCAGTTTGTGGTCTAGTCATAGGCATATATAGTACACATATGGGTTCCCAAATTAGCATCAATTAACTATACCTTCTAACACACATTTTAGTTTTTTCCATTATATCCTGTACAGGATTTCTTTCTTGTATTGCTGCACCAACGTACCACAGCAAACTCCAGGTATGTGAAAGCCTGTTTGGAAATAAAACTCTCGATGGCTGATTCGGATCAATGTAGCGATACAAATGTTTTCTGGTTTTGTAAATGCTACAGATACAGTGGACCTGGCCTCCACTCGGCTGCATAGTTTAAGAGACTGGTTATTCAAAGTGGAAGAGGATGGAGTCCCAATCTGGGAGCCACATGGAGATTCCAGTCCACTTCATACCATGGATCCACATTTTACTGGACCATAATTCATACCTTATAGCTGGCAGCTCTGGTTGAGACAGATAGACAGTATGGTAAAGACCGAAGGATGGATGAGGGGGTATAGGAGCCACGAGAGAGGATAAATTGTTCCATGTCCCAATGAACTATGAGGTCCGCCCTTATAACCGTATCTCACACGCAACCGATGTATAAACATCTATAAATAGCCCACTCTTTCAATACGCTCAGACTCATATCAGATGTCACAAGCTTGTCATTAGTGTGGAAGTCATGAAAGAATCGGATGTGTTTTGTATTACGACACCATTGTTAGATATACACACATTCACAAAATAGGCTGTTCAAAGCATAGCAATACTGTAACACAATCTAGTGTGATGACTTCAACATTGAAACAGGACTGATGGTTAAAGAATTATAGAGTTCATAGTTCATTCATCTATCGTATGTACAACAATTCCCATTTCATTAAGAGGCTTTTATTTAATGTATGTCCTGGAAACACGTGATGAAGAAGGAGGTAGGGGTTAGGGGGCATCTTGCTCAAGGATGCTTACAGGTAGACGACACACATTGGGGTTCGAACCCATCATTTCTGGACCACCCTTACAGCTAGACGTCACCTACTATTAGCGGTATAGGATATTTCCTTCCAGCCCTACTACTGAGTTTGAGAGTTTGACAAACAAAAATGAGGTGATCCACTATAAGTGAGCATCCTACAGTAACACAGATGTGATCCACTACTACTGAGCATCCTACAGTAACACAGAGGTGATCCACTACTACTGAGATTCCTACAGTAACACAGAGGTGATCCACTACTACTGATCATCCTACAGTAACACAGAGGAGATCCACTACTACTGAGCATCCTACAGTAACACAGAGGAGATCCACTAGTACTGAGCATCCTACAGTAACACAGAGGAGATCCACTAGTACTGAGCATCCTACAGTAACACAGAAGAGATCCATTACTGCAGAGCATCCTACACTCACACAGAGGAGATCCACTAACTCCTACAGTAACACAGAGGAGAGTCTTACCATGGCTCCTTCAAAACCAGGCAATCCTTTTCTTCCTATTGGTCCCAGTCCACCCTATCAAAATCAAGCAACAAGTTAAATGTAAATAAACCATTTAATCGAGGAGATCAATATAATGGACCAAAATAAAACAAGGTAAACGTAGGGGGGGTTAAAACTTACTGCAACACCCTTTAGACCTGGAGGGCCACTGATTCCTGGCTGACCCTGAACACAACAAAAAAACATCACCCCTCTTGTGACATCATCAAAACTCGACTTCATGATTAGAAAAATATATTTATAACATAATAGCCAATGTAAGCACAGTGAACCTTACTTTCTGAATAGAAAATGTGCTCACATATACCATTTCAGATTTCATTTGCTTTGATAATAGTTTTGTTACTTTGGTTTGAAATGCATATTGTCTGTTATTTTATCAATGAAAGATGGAAAGGTAAAGAGTGAAAAAGTAAAAAAAAAAGGATTGTGGCGTTTGTTAACCTCTAATTATGTTGACAACGAGCTTGTGTATGCTATAACTCTTACCAGGGGCCCTCTGGGGCCAGCAGGCCCCGACACACCCATTAACCCCGGGGGTCCCTGTGGAGGAGGTAATATAACAGTCAGTAACTGCCGCTAGTTTTGCAGTAGGCCATTAGGCCAAACTTTCACAAAGAGTTTCTAGGAAGGGGAAGATACTCAGAGTGAAAAAAAAAGCAGACTACAGCAAAAATCGAAAGCATTAGAGCCTATGGGAGATATTAAAAATGGTATGAGATATTTTGCTCTTATCGTCTTTAACAGTATCTGCATTGTAATCGAGCCCGATGCTTGGTATGCCCAAAGCGTTAAGAGCAAACCCATTGTAATCCGACGAGATTATCAGAAAATGTACTGTTAAATGAAGCCTGCCTCATTCTGGGATGGGATCCACGTGGCGTCAGACAACGATCTGACATCAGTTAACAAATGTTATTACATGGCTTTGTTGAATTATTCGATTCTGGTCTCTCTATTTCTGAATAGCAGACCGCTGCTATGAAGAACAGACCGTTGCCATTTCCAGCCGATGTATTTCCAACCGTAGAATCTAAAAAGACTTTATTGCAGCGGAAGCAATGCTTTTATTTGTAAATAAATAAAATATTATTTTGTGTCAAATTATTGATTTATTTAGTAAGTACCCGTGTAATTAGCGGGAGGATATTGCGTCTGGTCCTGCATCTCCCTGTCAGGGTGTATAACGCAATAATGACCGGCTCTCTGTCCATTATCCCTTACTTTAAAGATAAATACAAGTACATTATCATACAGAGACAGGGTAGTAGTTAATCACTAAAACACATCTCACTATTCACCAGCTCAAATTGAAACGAGTGCAAGCAAAAACATGGCTCTGCTGTGAATGTGGCGACAACACACACACACAGCAGGCCAGGAAGGCAGACACATTTCGTTATGGGTCCGTGCGGTATCTTCCCCTCACTGGAAAATCTTTGACTTTAACACATTGGTTGAGCAGCACAGCGTAGGCCTACCTGAGGGCCCCTACGACCCCGGGGACCCGACGGCCCTGGATCTCCCTGCACAGAGACACAGAGGAGACACATGAGAAACACACACACACACACACACGCACGCACACACGCACACGCACACGCGCACACACACACACACACACACACTCACACACACTCACTTCAGATCCGTTGACCCCCTGTGGTCCGATGACTCCTGTGGCCCCTGGAGCACCCTGAAGATTCAGGGAGAAAACAAACTGATGCCTTATCAATGATACGATAAGATGCACTTCATGAAATGCAGAAGGGAGATACGGATGTCACAGCAGAAATAGAATGGACAGTGATAGATTGGTGGGATACAAAATGTATAAATAAAGAGTAAAAACTAGAAAAAAATATATAAGGAAAAAATGTCTATACACAATACAAGTATAGAAACGTAGCTGTGAAAAGCTAACATTTTAACATTACGGACAGTTGAGGTAGACATTATGGACAGTATATTATTAATACTATAAATTGTTACATCATCATACATAATTGTCTGTAATGTATAGTTTCAATATGTAGCATGTAGTGGTTGGAGTGTATGTGCACTATGATCAGGTGATCAGGTGATAGTACTCACCACTGGTCCGAGTGGACCATGCAAACCCTCATCTCCTGGTTCTCCCTAAAATAAACGCATCATAAACACACAGAGGTCAAAGAGCAACCAGAAACTCATCAGCATCCTCGCTGGTTAAACAGGTAATTGCAGTCAGCTAGCAATTAGGTGCTTGGTGGAAGAGTGTGTGTGTGTGTGTGTGTTTGTTGCCGTCCATAGCCCAATTCATAGTCCACCATATACAGAAAGGTATCCGCTGAGGTGCTCAATGACAAAAATTACGCAAGGCGCGCAATAGCAGACCTCTGCCTTGGCAGCCAACAACATAGAAATGCAACATTAAAGTGTATGTTACTGTCAACCATTTAGTCAGGATAAAAACTGGATATAGACACCCGTATCCAAATTGACTTACAGTCCACCCCACACACACACAATTTATTCCGTTGACAGTTGATTTTCTCTAAACATCAACAAAATGTGACAGTGGCACCATGTCTTTGCGGGCGTGGCCATTACATTGGAGGCTTACGTACCAAAGTATCAATATTACAGGTATTGTAACCCCCCACCCCCAGGTGAGGTGACCTACCTGTGGTCCGGTCGCTCCAGGAAGACCCTGAGCACCCCTCGCGCCCGACAGACCCTGGATCAAAAAATATGACGTCACAAGGCAAGACGTGACAGATATGAATATCGTCACTTTGTTCTGATAATAGAAGTCATGTGATCAGGAAATACATTGGAGCGCAAATAATAAAACGGCGTGGCTCAATGTCGTTCTTACAGGAGGTCCGAAGGGTCCAGCGTCTCCTTGTTCTCCTTTAAACCCCTGCAGCACACACACACACACACACACACACACACACACACACACACACACACACACAATCACACAAGGGATAAACTTGATTCATAAAACCATTCATCTGTGATCCAGCAGTCCTATGTTATCACTGAAGTTCTTTGGGGATACAGCACAGAGCCTGGGCTGGAAACCAAAGGGGGGACAGGCTTTGTTTCCAGTTTCGTTATGGAGCTATTCAGCCAAAGACAACTCATTTGCGCGAGTGGATGAAGATTTAAGAAGGGGATTTTAATGTGTGTAAAGTGGCCTACCGTCTACCCACGGTGATGATTTGAAACCTTAACAGACAGTGTTTAACATTTACTACTGCTGGCCAAGTTTGTGTTTGCTGTTAAGAGCCAATTATATGCTTACAGATCCCCGCCTCAAGCAACATGATTGGTCGAAACAAATATGAAGATGAACCAAAGTGAACTTTAGATATTAATCTAAAGTCTGATTTGTGAGACTATGAATGGTTATTAATGTGTAACCAGATCATTAATGTGGATCCAGATCAGTAGGTCTACTGCTTTACCAAGCACAACAGGATGATGTCATCAGGTCTCAAATTGATGACACACAAACACAAACACACACACACACACACACACACACACACACACACACACACACACACACACACACACACACACACACACACACACACACACACACACACACACTCCAGTTGTTCAACACACTGCTGTCTGTAGTCGTGTTTCCATCTCATTTCAAGCAAATACACTAG
>OOFG01048855.1:6665-11750 GCA_900323295.1 Molva molva
AGATGATGAGGGCAAAGAGCGCTGACACAGGTGTGTGTGTGTGTGTGTGTGTGTGTGTGTATCTTGTTATGCGTCTTCTCTTGAGTGTCTCAGAGGTAGACGCTAGAGGAAAATAAGAAAACTAATAGGTGTGTGCGTGCGTACTTGCTTGCCTGCATGTGTGTGTTCGTGACTGTGTGTGTGTGTGTGTGTGTGTGTGTGTGTGTGCGTGTTTGTGTGTCTTGTAATTCCCATGCTGAGTAATCGCAGGCTGAGTGTCTCAGAGATAGATGCCGCAGGAAAAAAATTTAAATGATTGCAATTTGTGTGTGTGTGTGTGTGTGTGTGTGTATTTAATGACTGTCAACACTGGGAGTTTAGGCAGGTGCCTCAGGTCAGAGTCTGGTGAGACTAGTGTCGTCTGTAAGCAGCTCCTCTCTAGCTCTGCATCGTGGGACAGCCACCAGCAGCAGCAGAACAGGGTGTCATGATGGGATATATGGATAACTTCATGAGGGTAGAGTAAGCATCACTGTGAGGGAGTGTGACCTTGGTGAAACTGCAGTGAACAACGTCCACTGAGCCGTCATAGTTAGAATAATATTACTAATACAAAAAAATACAGTCTACCAACTTTGCGTTCTGATTCCTAAGTCCAGGTGTTTTTGGATCATTCTTTTTTTGTAACTACTCCAATTTTGATGTTTCGTATGATTTGGATGAATTACAATTTTTAAGGAATCTCTATGCTTATTTGGGGAATAGCGACATCAATTTAGCACTGGCCGTTCAGGATGCAGGTCGGTTGAAATCTGTGAAACTAATGAGCAAGGAGCAAGGTATATGAGGAACAACCTCACCTACATTTTTAATGCTAAAAGTATCAAATAAATAAGTAAGTCCAATTAAATGATAAGTTAAATAATTACATTCAATAAATGAATACAGGAATCATGACAATTTGAAGGAGGTTGATAGTCTTCAGAAACACGCAGTGCATCCTTGGCGCCTCGGCGATCAACATCATCGGAAAGGTGATCTCACTGATCTCCCACAGTTCAGTCTCTATGGTTTAGGCTCATCAGGCCCCCAAGGTGTGCTTAGCCATATGGTCACGCACGGCTGCTCCGCCGTCCCAAAGCCCTTCATTACCCCCGCCTCATCGAGGGGCTGCATGTGAGGCCTGCTATTAAGTGCTGTGGGAAGTGAAGGCTCCATGCCTGGGAGGCCCCGCAGAGCCCTGACTCACTGGCAGGCGTTCCCTCCTCACACTTTACACTGCAGCGGTCGAGCAGCAGATGTTTCCGTTTGGTTTTCTGAACAGGAAGAGCCGGAGCACCCACGTCTGCGCTGCTTAAGCGTACGGTGCTACCGACGGGGCCGTGCACACACCGCGGCTGTGAAGCCCGTGAATGCCCCGGCATGCCCTCTGTCTTTCTCCCTTCATTCTTTTGTTCTTTTGATTTTTGTCAATTTCTTTTCTATCTTTCTTTCTCTCTTTCTTTCTTTTTTTTCTCCTGTATTTTGTTGTAATTTGTCCTTCCTTTTTATTAATTTCTCCCTTCTTTGGTTTTCTATGTCTTTTCTTCTTTTCGTTCTGTCCTTCTTTCCTTCTTTCTATACTTTCTTCCCTTCTTTGTTACTCATCGAGACGATGCCTGCTTCCTAACACTAGCAGCAATGAGTGCTAACAAGCAGCCAACAACGACCAGGCTGACCGTCTGGCGGTGCAACGCTAAAGTGGGTATCAGGCTGCACACCGGTAGCCTGTCGGGATTCCAGCTGAAGGGAAGCAGTCGGTTTCGGTGGTGTCTCACATTATTACTTGTATGTAAACTAGTTTCACAAGCTCCACTGTGTGGAGGCATGGTTGAACGCGACTCCCCACATGAGTCACAAAGTGAGGCTCAGACTCTGATTGGTTAATGCAGAACCTCATACCTTGTGCACGCTACGGCTGTAACAGAAGCAGGAAATCAAATACGTGGATAACTATTTGAACCACTTACTTAACTCACATCATTGGTGTTGATGCCTGGTTAAATGTTCCAACTCTATCTTACTTTTCTGTGTAAACTGGGACCTCGTGGGTCCGTTTGTAAGGCCCATATTACATAGTACATAGTAAAGTTGGATTTCACTTTCTCGCTGAAGAGTACAGAAAGTCTTATACATCATGGCATTGACAATCAAACATTGTCATACTGTATTATGCTGAATGTGTGGGTTAGTGTGTTTGTGTGCATCTGTCTGTCTGTGCTTGTTTGTGTGTCTACGCATGTGTGTGTGTGTGGGATGGGTATAATCTTTTGCGTACACCTCCTATACAGTGTGGAGAATGTTGCCTCTCAGCACGCCACCACACAATACACAACAGAAGGGACTACATTAGCATTTATGTGGGCACGCTGTATCCCATTTCCACGTCAGCGCAACAGTTGCGCTATTGTGTCCGTCTCTCCCAGTCGTAGGCTGACTAAGTACTGCATGACTGACCCCCAGTGTGTGTGTGTGCGTGTGTGTCTGTGTGCGAGCGTGTGCGTGCATGCGTGTGTGTCTGTGCGCGTGTGTCTGTGTGCATGTGCGTGCATGTATGCGCGTGCGTGCGTGTGTGTGTGCGTGCATGTGCGCGTGCGTGCGTGCGTGTGTGTGTGTGTTGCTCCAGGAGTTTGACAACACCGAGGGAGAGGAGTACCAGGGGGAGCGGTCCACCCTGGCCTCCCCGTCCTCTCAGCACGGCCCAGAGGTCTACATCCTGCCCCTCACAGAGGTCTCCCTGCCCGTATCCAAACAGCCCGGCAGATCCAGTAAGACACCAACACAACACGTGCACACACACGGTCAGAGGGACACACACACACACACACACGCACGCGCACGCGAACACTCTTCTGCTCTCCTCTTTCCTCTCCTCTTTTCTATCCTCGCCCTCCTCTCCTCTCCATTGTTTTCTCATGTTCTTTCCTCTCCTTTCCTCTCCTTTCCTCTCCTCGCCCCATATTCTATCCTCCATTCTCCTGTTCTTTCTGTTCTCTCCTCTCCTCTCCTCTCCTTGCTCCTTACTCCTTTCCTATCTTCTTTTCTCATCTCTCCTTTCTCCCCTTCCTGTCCTCTCTGTCCTCCCCATTATTTTTAGATTGTATTATTTCTATTTTAGTGTTGTTCTGATACTACCCCCGCGTGTCTTGCCTCATCGCGGAGGGCAGCAGCACACATCTGTTCTGTACGCCAATGCGTTTTAGCAGCGGGCCGACTGCCGTGCTGAGCCATGTGTGAAGTGTGCAAGCTGGGGCCCAGCCCTGCTCCCGTCTGCTGCTCAGCACGCCACGGCGTTTCATACACATGCATCACATATACCACGCACACTTCACGGTGGAGGACTAGAACTGCATAACAGTGTTCCAGCTTCAACTCCCTTTGGGATTCACGGCCATGTGTTCTTTAAGCATGTACTATTCCTCCCCCTGGGTGCTTGGTTTGGGATGAACCTGTACGTTATTCTCGGCATGTTTCTGAGCCCAGATAGGATCATAGTGGCTGCGTGACTCACTGGGCGTTTTCTGGACCATGCTGTGATTAGCCAGAGGGGGCGATATGTTTGGGATCCACGATATGAGCACTGGCTATGATGATTGGACGATGTAGCCTTAGGCTCACAGCCAATGGCTGGCCTTCCTCCTGTGGTGTCACAGCTACAGCTTTGTGATTGGTCAGGGTGTTGCAAGGCGAGGGATAGAGGAAGAGGAATACAGACAGGGCAACAAAGCCAGCATAGAACTGACAATGTATACACTGTAGATATTTAATGTATGAAGAATGGATACATTCTTACATACATGCATTCTGCGATTTTCTATTTATTTCGATTTGTTCTACGATCATCAATAAATTTGTTGTGTACATTGTACACATCTTTTGTACACATTTGTATACTTGCATTGCAAATATGTGTTTAAATAAATGTAATTTAAACTCCGAAGTATTGCAGTTGACCTGTCTTTTTTTTCCGTCACTGATCTCAACTCAACTATTAAATCAATTCAACTGTACACTTTTGTCATGCACTTAAATAACAATTATTTTTAACTTTTCAAATCAATCAAAAGATATGATATACATCTGCAGCTTGGGTGAATGAACACGCAGCATAAACTAAGGATAACTATCGGTGTGGAGAGACAAATAACTTTAAACTCTTCAGGTACAGCAACATCGTGAATATGAAACCTCAGATGAATGGGATTCTTCAACACACACACACACACACACACACACACACACAAAGGACGACCACATCACAACAGTGGCAGGCAACAAAGCATGGATTCATGCTTTTCAGAAGTTGCATGCATGATTTAAACACCAACGTATACCCCTAACAGACCCAGTGTTGATGCTACTTTAAGTATGTTGTATGTCCAGATCACATATGAATTCATTAACCCCAGTATTCACGCGTCATGTGTGTGTATGTGTGTGGGACGGAGGATTACTGCATAGGCCGTACCAGACCACCAGTATAATCACATTTGTCTGACTCTATACCAGATTTCTTTCTCTTGGAATGTCATGTGTGGGACAAGAATGTCCCTCACACATTTCAGATTTCCCAGCATAACAATACTCGCAATCATTCTCCATCTTCCTCTCCCTTAATCTCTCTCTCTCTCTGACAGGAGTTTTTATCACCGTGACAACCTCTGCACAATCATTTCAATGGTTCAGATCCCTGTCGTTGCTTGCTTGCAACGTGTGTGTGTGTGTGTGTGTGTGTGTGTGTGTGAGGGTGTCTTTTGCGTGTCAATGCGTTTGTGTATGTGCATGTTTGGTTGTACTTGTGTGTATGAGGGGCTTGTCCACGGGACACCATTACAAAAAGTGTGTGTGTGTGTGTGTTATGGAGCAGGAAGAGAGAGAGAGAAGGAAAGAGAGAGTGAGAGAGCACGAGAGAGAGAGAGACAAGGGACCAAACAATGGCCCTGTCTTCGCGAGGCAAGGCAGGGCCCCGGGTTTTTCAACGGAATGCGACAGCGGAGGACTGTCACCACGGGGCCCGACACAGTGAGGGCCTCTGTGACACGGAACAAGATGGAGATAGGGGAGGGT
>OOFG01048859.1:0-12147 GCA_900323295.1 Molva molva
AGGGAGTTGAGTTTCCTTCAATATGAGAAAAGGTGTGCCTACTCCCACCATTCCCTGAAATGGCATGCACTGTTTTGTCTCGCTCTCTCTCTCTCTCTCCCAAGTCCCCCATTTTTGGACCAGAGGAAAAAGGGAAAATGGGGTTTCTACAGTGTCACTTCCTGACACTCTGGGCCGGATGAGATTTTTTCAGCATGTTTGTTTAGCCTGCTCAATCTGGTGTCAGTTTGTGAGTTTGGCCTTGTGTCTCTCTATCCAGCAACACAAGCTACATGAGACATGGAGAGCCGTGTAAAATAAACGCTAGCTTTTAACTCTCAGTGGATACTGAAATGTCCAGAGTTTATGAATGATATACAATTAAACTCTCTGCTACTGTATGTTTTATACTTCGCACCCGGTGGCATCATCATGTTGTGACATCATTGCATGCCCAAGCATGCTCTTTCTTACTCTTTGGTTTATGAGGTTGTTTCGAAGTTAATGTCGAGAAAATAATGAAATGTTTGAAATTATTATGCGATTGGTGTGGTTATTATTGCTGTCACACACATTCACATATTTCAGATTAACAAAATTCAATATTCCTATTTTGCTAATAAAACTAATCACAGTAATAATGGCATCACAACAATAACAATAAAAATAAAACAATTATAATATATAATAATAATAATACTATTATAATAATTAACAAAAACAATAAAAGCGATACATTAACAAACACACTACAATACATCACCGATATGCTTCAGAAGTAGTGTACAACGAATGTATCATGACCTTCATTTTTACATTTTTGTACACATCCCATAATATATTAATGATGACTGGAATATTATATGACAATTAAGCATTGTTCAGTGGAATAAAGAAGACAGCTGGACTTAAACAGACAGCATTATATATTTTATATGCACTACGATGGGCTGACATAAAACAAGTTTGTTCATATTATTGGCTGCTAATGCTGTTTTCCATTAAACACGCGGAAATGGTCATACTGTTTTTGTTTTTAAGAGATGTTCTCAAACACCATTCACGTCACTATTCTGTTCTCACACATAAACCATTCATCTTCTAAGATCTCCCCGGCCTCACATTTTAAATAGTAGGGCAATGAAGACGTATGGTAATAGCCTACCTGATGCCCAGCTATAGATTATAAATTGTCCTTTTATTTAGCATATCAATTTGTGTGGGTCATACTGTCTTTTTTTTTTACTCATAATGGATAGGCCAACATAGTTTCTCTACAAATACAATTTTGTTCTAACTGAAAAAATAAGCAAACATGAAATAAGCATATACTATAAGCATGACCCAAAATGAAGAAAAATGAAACACGTTATGGCAGTTCAAGGGGATATTATATACAACATTGACTGCAAATTGTTCGGTCATTTTATATGCTTGGGTGTTTTCGGTGATTTTGTAACTGTCATTATGATGATGGGGTGTATTTGACATTCGCGTACATAGCGCACTCTTCAGGCTGTTAAGCAGACTGCTGTTGAACGAAATTGTATTAACAATTATTCATTACGATATACTTTGAAAGACTTCGGTGCCGATTTAAAGTTGGGCTAAAAAGCTCTCCAAATGCAGTGGATAAAATGCACCCTTCCCCGGTGCGTGCGCGCGTGCACGTACAATTGTGCACGCCCGTATCTCTGATCAAACATATGCACTATAATCATACACTTTGAAGATTTTTTTTAATTATAACTTTGAAGTATATCTGTGGCCAAACCTTAGATTTCGACATTTGGTTATAAAGTAAAAAACTGTAGCGGACTGCGTGGCGGTTTCCGGTGTCCGTTTGAGGATGGCGTTTGGGTCCAATCGCATCTCTGCCATCGCTAATCTTCGAGGGCCAAAGAATCTCGAAGGTTGTCGACTCCCGTGTTGAGAAGGAATCAAAATCCACTCCTATTCTTTCTATGTAAGTAAATACATGTATTGTTTAGCCTTAGCCACGAGTTATATGTTTACAAACGTGATATGCTTGGCAACAGGAGGGGGATGGTCCCTGCAGCCCTGGAAGGCCTACAGACGGCTTTTATAGCCAGACCATTAATTGCGGCCCACCGTCTTGTAAAACGACATTCGAAATCATCGTTAGCTCACTTGGTTGTGTCAGTCTCCATTGGGCTTCTTCCCGCCTGCATGCTATGCGTGGCTAGGCAATTTACAGGATATACTTTAGCTGTGTCGTTTCCATTGTATGGACTTAATTCGACAGTTGTCCAGTGGATGGAAATGGCTTGCCAGCTCCACCAGCTAAGCTAGCTAACCCATGTAGCCACATAGCGCTGTCTATCATCTGGAGGGTTTCGGCTATGCAACGCCCCGTATTAGAAAATTACAGTTTAACGTTATATTTCAATTTCTATTTCGCACAACTCTGCAATAAACTGTGTGCAAAGTATAAGCGGTTCGTTGTGCAGTACATCTAAATGTATATACATCAGAATATGGGCGAAGTTGCCGTCAGTAAATAAATCTTTCAAGCTAAAGCCTAAACATTAAGGTTTATCTATTCTGCATAACGTTATTACCGGTTTTAACATTTTCGAGTAAGTATTTCACCGGTCTACACACCAACTCGAATATTTACTACAGCGACAACAGTGCATACTAATGTCTACCATTACAATACTTTAAAATAACATGTTGGGCCTGTTTTGGAATGACTCCTTTTATAGCAATATACAGCATTCATATTTGCACATTGAAATGCCACAAACGATACGTCCATATATATGTTATCTACAACCAAACATCACAGTGCTACTCTTTGTTCCCACCCATAAAAATGTCTGGCCATTCTCTAAAGAGTATTCCTATATCATGCTTATGCCATGTATGCATTTAAAATAGCCTGCTCTAAACCCTCATGAATAAGTTCCAAAATGCAACATTTTATATTGACCTCCATCCCTATTGTTTCCCACATTTCTTGTAGTAATTCTTTTTTTTAATCTTTCTTCCAGGCTACGCCACATATTTTAAGGGACGTTTGTAATCCGGGATATAACAATCAATTCCTGACAATCATAACATTACATCCTCCGCACGACAGAACTCGGGTGGAAACTGAATCCTTACATGCGTAGTGGAAGGATGACGGAGGCGTGGCAGCAACAGCAGCATGCAGTGGCTCCACCCTCCGTAGTGCACACCCTTCCCCAGGCTTCAGACAACCCTCTGGGCTGTGCTGTTTATGGAGTAGTCCTACAGCCAGACTCGTCCCTACAGCAGCCTCAGCATAGCCAGCATGGGCAGCAGCACACTGTGCCAGCCCAGCAGCCCTCCTTACAGGTGGGGGGCGAGAGAGGGCACAAGTGCGGCGCCTGCGGCCATGATATCTCTCACCTGGCCAACCCACATGAGCACCAGTGCATGGTGAGCCAAGACAGGTCCTTCCAGTGCACTCAGTGTATGAAAATTTTCAGCCAAGCAACAGATCTTCTGGAGCACCAGTGTGTACAGGTGGAACAGAAGCCATTTGTGTGTGGTGTGTGCAAGATGGGCTTCTCCCTGCTCACCTCTTTGGCACAACACCACAACTCTCATGGCAATGGCAACAATCCAATGAAATGTTCAATCTGTGAGAAGACCTACCGTCCGGGCTCTGGAAACGTCACCCCCACCTCCTCTGCCGCCAACCCTCAACAGCCCTCCACTGGGGAGACGTCGGCTAGTGGTGCGGCCATCAGCGCTTCGTCCCCCCCAGCGTTTGAGGCCTCTGCACCCGACCGGCCCTATAAGTGCTCGGTGTGCCACAAGGCGTTTCGGCATCTGTCTGAGCTAACTCGTCATGAAAGAGTGCACACTGGTGAAAAGCCGTACAAATGTGACACGTGTGACAAAAGTTTCAGCCAGTCGTCTCATCTGGCCCACCACCAGCGCACCCACAGCTCTGAGCGGCCATACAAGTGTGCCGTCTGTGAGAAGAGCTTCAAGCACCGCTCCCACCTTGTGCGCCACATGTACGCCCATTCTGGCGAGCACCTGTTCAAGTGCAATTTGTGCGAGATGCACTTTAAGGAGTCGTCGGAGCTCCTGCACCACCAGTGCCAGCCGATAGGGGAGAGACCCTTCCGCTGTGGCTCCTGTGGTAAAAGTTTCAAGCGCCCATCCGATCTCCGGCAGCACGAGCGCACCCACTCAGAAGAGCGACCTTTCCAGTGTGAGGAGTGCCAGATGAGCTTCAAGCAGCAGTATGCCCTGGTGCGCCACCGTCGCACTCACAAGAACCCAGCAGATCGCCCATTCAAGTGCAACTTGTGTGATAAGGGATTTCTGCAGCCCTCCCACCTGCTTTACCACCAGCAGGTCCACGGCATGGAGAGTCTATTTAAGTGCGCGTCCTGCCAGAAGTCTTTCAGCCAATCGGGAGAGCTGCTAAGGCACAAATGCGGCGGGGAAGTGGAGAAACCGTACAAGTGTGACGTGTGCGGCAAGGGCTACAAGAAGAACTCCACACTGCAACGGCACCAGAATTCCCACTGTACCGAAAAACCCCTGAAGTGCTCCCTGTGCGACCGGCGCTTTGTCTCGTCCTCAGAGTTTGTCCAGCACCGCTGTGACCCCACCCGCGAGAAGCCCCTGAAATGCCCTGACTGCGAGAAGCGCTTCAAGTACTCGTCGGAGCTGCAGCGCCACCGCCGCGTCCACACCGGCGAGAAACCCTTCAAGTGTGCCAGCTGTGATAAGAGCTTCAAGCAGCGCGAGCACCTGGCCAAGCACCAGAGCGTTCACTCGCGGGAGACCCAGTTCAAATGTGTGTGGTGCGGCGAGCGTTTTGTTGACCTGACGGCCCTGCAGGAGCACACGGTCCAGCACACGGCCGAAGGAGATAGCTTTCCTGCTCCTCCCTGCATCCCATGATGATTCCAAGACGGGCGCTGCGTCCGAGCCCTCGGTTACGATGTGCAGTGTTACCCTTGAGGCGCAGTGGGCTTTCGTCTGCCACCACATTCATAGTCTTTCATATAACCTGCACCTGTTTTTGAATTTAATATTTATTGTAACATTTTAATGTTTAAAGATTAGGTCCGTCCCACAGTTAAAATAAGAAAAAATGCCACAAGCCCTAGATCCACGGGGAATATTATTGACATCCTAGCCCTCCCCAGTCATTAGGAAGTCATGAAGGACTTAAAAGTAGATTAAAAGGCATGTAATGTTGAATGAGAGAACATCATATTTTGTTTGCAGTAAAGTGTGGGACCTTATGTGCTTGCATGTGATTGTATGTTTTGTGATTGGTGATTTCTTAATCAAGTAAAAAAAAAAATCATTTTAGACTAGTAGGCAATTCCTGCCCATGTAAAAATGTTAGAATTTCATGTGCCTTTTTATCAATTTTATTTGTATTCAATTACTTTACACTCTCGCTTCTGCTACAGCCAAAAACAACCCTTAAACATTAATACAGTGACTGGCTTGCTTAACTATCCTTTCACGTAGACCTAGATATTACCATTTGTTTGTGCATGAATATTTATCATACTTTTAACATAACTGCTGTATTATATTTAAAAAAAGTTTCCTTCTATAAAGAATCCCTAGAAAGAAAAAAAAAGTGAAAATCAAACTGTATAGCCTGTGTCTTATCTGTGTTGATGCATCTTTGTATTAAAATAAATGGCACCTACGTAACTAATCCATACGTATCATGCCATACCAACACCTGCCATGTGCAATAGACCATGCATAATGTAATATTTATGACTACTGTCTACTCTTTGTTTCAATATATTATAGATTGTGTGTATAAGCTCATGTAAACATTGAAACATGTATAGTGATTGTGTTACCTGCTTTTCTAGCCACTATGTACAAGCTTGCTGTATTTTGCAAGCATATTGGAGATACAAGTCCAAACGAGTTATCACAAGAAGTTAAGATTATTTGCAAAAGGCTATGTTGGCAGACTTGCTACATTAGTTACTGTGTGGTAGATGCCACTTTTATTTTTAAAAACTGATCATGTTAAGTATATTCTCACAAGTCCACACTGTCCCTTGGCTAGCACAATACAAATTACTTTATTCTCAGTTGCCTAAAAATTGTGGGTTTTGTGTCTTTTACTGAGGATGAAGTCTAAGTTTGTATTATAGTTCATTCTGTGCATTTCCAGATTAAATTAAATCTTTACTTGCACTGATAATTCCAAGTGATTGACAACAGGAATGAAGAAGATGCGGAATGATAAACAATAGTTTCAGTGCAGATGCTCCAACTTTTTTCTGGTGGGAGAAGAGCAGTGACGCATTAGAGCTTTCAGTGATATATAATCAATATACATTATCTTCACTGTATACAGACAGCAATTAAAATAAACCACAGTATCAAAACGAACCAAGATGTCAAATTGTTTTCATCCGTATGAACACTATATGTTGACTTGGAGTGCCATAGCCTTGCTCGCTCAACGGTTAATTAGGTCGCCTATCTAACTGCGAGCCTAACCGTAGTAGACAAACCAAGCAGGCGCAGGAAGACGTACCATTGGTTTGGTAGGCTGCTAGAGCAATTACACTGGGGAAATATGAAATTGCTTTTCAAACTTGTCGGATACAACACATTTATGTTTGGTGGAAGAATACATTTTTTTTTATTATTATTAAAAAGATGAGCGTTTAAATTTATTTTATGCAGGCGACAAAATCAGTTTAGGTCAGTAAATCCCTGTTCCACCGATTACTTCCGGGTGATGTTTACCGCAACAGAGGCAATCATCACTTATTATGGATCTAGATATAACGTTTCATTTGTATTTTATAATCTCCGATCACTAATGAAGATTAATGTACTTATGTTATTTTTTTACATTCATCGTTAATAACTTGGTATATAGTTGGACAACGACGGAGGATAGTAAACTACGCATTACTGGAACACTACTGGGCGAGCTAGCAGCAGAGCAGTGAGCTAACGCTACATATCGGGTGGACTTCCTCTCATCTCGGATATTGCAACGACCATTTCTACAGCGAGGTAGTAGTGTTAGCTTGCTAGTAACACCATCGGGTTTATGGATCCCAAATGACATATTTGCTTTAGATTTCATTTCACCAGTCTTTTTTTCTGTTCAAAAGTGTGCCGAATTAAAGAGCTGTGGGGAACCATTAATGAATGCGTCCCATTATGTTTCTATTGGTTATTGAGCTAACGCAAGCTAAGTTAGCCTAACTGTTAACGTTAACAATCGGCTTCTGCCAAAATCGATTGCCGTTGGCTGGGTAGTGAATTCATTTTGTTAAGTCAGGTCTAATAAGCAGTACTTAGGAAACATTTCTGTTACAAATTGGACAATATAGCATCCCTTATTTGTATTTCTCTTGTCTACCTCAACCCATTTCTTCTCTCCCAGTCTCCTCTAAACTGGCGGTCCACCATCACATACTGCCTAACAGGCTGATAAGGGGTCTCCGACATTCATTCATCATAGCATTGTTTATACGCACTGCAAGCACTTCTGACCGATGCGTTTTGGCAGCAGACGTATGTCAGCAAGGGGCGAAACCATCCCAAACCAATGTTAAGTTCTACACAGAGGTCATAACGCCAAACATCCCTGTAAGTCTGTGCACTTCTTTCCAACCCGTCGCCAAGAAGACTGTAGTGGAAGGTAAACCACCTCGACATCGAGCGCCCAAGCTCGCAATGCCCGGTTCCACTGCCAGCAGCAAAGCTCGGGTGTACACCGATGTCAACACTCAGAAGAGCAGGGAATACTGGGATTACGATGCACATGTGCCAAGTTGGAGGTATTAAAACGTTATCTAAGTGCCATATTTCTAACTGTATTGTATTCTGGATAACAAAGTATTGCCTTCCTTGTATAGGCTTTCTAATCATCAAAACACTGAAAGATGCTTTACAAGTGTAATTCTGTCCAAATACCTTAAGGGTCCAAAGTTGACATCCTGGTTTGAGTGTTAATGAGACTATTTCACCTTTCTTTCCAGCAATCAAGACAATTATCAGCTGGTGCGCAAATTGGGTAGAGGGAAGTACAGTGAAGTTTTTGAGGCCATCAATGTGAGCAACAATGAAAAAGTTGTAGTCAAAATCCTCAAGGTGAGTTAAACATGAACTTACTGTTACAAAACGTAGTTGCTTGGACATTTCAGAAATATTAAATGTAATTATATTGCGGTTAAGTATTTGGCAGATTTGACTATCAAAATGAACATATTGATCTCTTCTACAGCCTGTCAAGAAAAAGAAGATTAAACGTGAAATCAAAATCCTTGAAAATTTGCGTGGGGGGACCAACATCATTCGCCTGGTGGATACAGTCAAGGATCCTGTGGTGAGTCAGGGGCTGCAAAGTGCTTTTGCGGCATTGCAATGCTAGCGATGCTACACAAGTCTTGCTTATGACCACACGGGGATGTGACATGACAACTCCAGCTCCATCTGCTAGTTTTATTTCTTAAATTTATTTTAAGTCTAAGCATTCTGCTATCTTCTCTTTTGCAGTCCCGAACGCCAGCGCTTGTGTTTGAGTTCATCAATAACACAGATTTTAAGGTACTTATGTTTAAAACCCGCTAGATTTCCCACCCATATAACACACTGATCTCCATTATTGGTAACACGCATGACCTTAATGTTGTTTAGGATCAATTAAAAGCATTAGAGATTCAAGTCCTTATCATGTGACTAATATACCCTACAATTTACCAACACTTCAATATGATATCATAGGAGCTTTACCAGAAGTTGACGGACTTTGATATCCGTTTCTACATGTACGAGCTTCTCAAGGTATGTGCATTTTATATCCCTGGAACGTAAAATTGCCTTTGAACCTTTCAAAACCCGATTGGAGGGTTGGTCTATAAACGCATTACAAATAATAGTAAATGATTGGTGTCAACAAAGTATGTGTTTTGTTCTTCACAAGGCACTGGACTACTGCCACAGTATGGGGATCATGCACAGGGACGTGAAGCCCCACAACGTGATGATCGACCACCAGCTGAGGAAGGTACTTGCTGCAGACGTTCAGCCCCTTCCCTTTGAATGTATCATTAAATGATGAGTTCACTATGTTGCACCAAAGGGCCTATCCCTATCACTGTGGTGCTCTAGCTGGGCTAGAATGGAAGTAGAGTGGTTTCAAGTGTTTTGAAAAGATATAACCAATTTGTTTTGGGTGAAAATGTTTCAGGGTGTGTTGATGCATGTCCCTGTATGTTATCCTGAAATAATGGCTGCAAACTGAGCATTGACTGAGTAATTATGGGCTTGGATATTCAAATTTCTTCCGTCAATTTCTCAAACAAAGCTGGAAGCCGGCTTTGTTTACAAAACTGTAGCTCACATTAGCTAGCTGATAAGCAGTCTATTTGTGTCTGTTTCCCGGCAGCTATTAAGACATTGTAGCATTTTAAGAACAATGTATTACTTTGATGATTACATGCCTCAAGATAAAGAACAAGAGTTTGAGGGCAATGCATACAGGTTTGAGCCATAATACACAGACAACACAGATCATCCCTTATGTAACTGCATAACCATCACAAACTTTAAAGCCGTTGGGCCGGGAAGTTATATTTTGCCTACGCAATATGGATTCCATGTCATTGTACTGGTAATAATATGATCTGGTCCACAGCTGATTTGTACTTATGATGACATATCCTAAGTAAACCATTTATGACAAACAGAAATTATAGAGATCGATCTGGGTTGATAAAAGTTAATGACAGTCTTGTTACAAGAAGATGCCCAAGTGATCCTAAATGTGAATTTAGTTTGTTGAAAACACTGAAAGATCTTACCTCAACTCAGCTGTAGCGCTACTGGTCCAATACGGGAAACAGCTTTGTTGTTCAGATAGCAATGTTTAGGATCTTGATTGAGTTTTTGTTGTGCTGTAGTAGTAAAGTCAATTTCATCTAAATACGTCCCACAAACCCGATGGTCAACTAAGCAAAGGTGATCGGGTTGCTTTCAGGTTACATCAATCTGTAGGACAATCAGCCTTCCAGGCAAGAAGAACGGTAGCCAATAAAGTGGTGCCTGAGCTGTATTTCTTTTCCTACAGCTGGGTACTGGCCAGAACTATTATTTTTCTGATAATTAAAGGTGGACAGCGTAAGTTATTCTTGTATCTAACATGAAGTCAGGACTGCAGTTCAGCAGTTTTTCAAGCAGCACTGTGCCATCCCAACAGCGTGTCATTGGAGTGGAAATGTACAGATGTTTCGAGGTAGTGCTTGGTTTATGAAAGTGTTGTTTCAATTTGAACATAACTATTGATTCATTGCTCGTTTTGTGAACATGTTTTCAGAAGAACATACTGAGACATGTATCAATACACCGTGAAGTTCCAATTTAGAATTTTTTTTTTTCGTATCTTTTCAAACACTTCAACACTTGCCCATTTCACTACTACTAGCCCAGGAAGAAGCCAACAAATACTGAAGCATTTGCGAAATAATGGTGGAGCGTCCACAATAAGTCTTTGTAATGAACGTTACATCCTGTGTCACAGCTGCGTCTTATAGACTGGGGACTGGCAGAATTCTACCATCCTGCTCAGGAATACAATGTCAGGGTGGCTTCACGCTATTTTAAAGGCCCCGAGCTGCTAGTGGACTATCAGGTATGAACCATACTTATTCTCTGCAAAAATATACACTTCTGTTAAAGCTGCAGTTCATACAACTATGGATACATTTTTATTGTTTTACAAAATTGTATAGATCAGACAATACATTGTCTGATTGTCAATATATCATTTTGACTAATTTATATATATTTTTTCTTTGGACCTTTTTAGATGTATGACTATAGTTTGGATATGTGGAGTCTAGGCTGTATGCTGGCAAGCATGATCTTCTTGAAAGAACCTTTCTTTCATGGCCAGGACAACTATGATCAGGTATATAGTCCAGATAGCCACAGATATGATGCTCCTTTTGCACTCTTTCAGATGCTGAGATTTAGTGTTTTCCCACTCATCGAAAGCTCAAGGAAACCAAAGAAACCCTTGGAGTTTACAAATATGATGTTTGGAAGTGTTTTATTGTTCATGAAATCATAAAAAATAAATAATCATTTGTTTACTATCAAAGCATAGTATGTATGAGTTCATAGTATTCAAAATATATTGTAGGTAATCTAATGTTAAACTATGCCATAGTCTCGCTAGGACATGCATTGTAAACACTGTCAATAATGTCACATTCGTTTTTGGTATTATGTGAATTACTGTGTATAATAATGTATTACGTTTATTGTCTAATTACATTACAAGTTTACATGCCTAATTTGCTCTTTTTTCTTAACCAGCTGGTCCGCATTGCTAAGGTTCTGGGGACAGATGAGCTCTTTGGTTACTTACACAAGTATCACATAGAACTGGACACACGCTTCAAAGACCTGCTTGGCCAGTAAGTTTAAGCATTCCTTTAACCAAGCCTGAGATATGTTTGTTTAAAAAAAAAAAAGACATGTGTTGCTTTTGGCAAACGTGTGCCCATTATCTTTCCCCAACCCGTCATTGATGTCATGACACTGCTGAATCTGAGTCATAAAGTCAGGAAGTAGCTTTTGGATATTTAAAATGTCTTCATTAACTTCTACATCAAACAAAAGCATTAAAGAGGTGACTACCTTCCGTTCAAGAGTTCACAAAGTCTCAATGGGGTCCTTTGGACTTTTAGGTGTGATAGCTAGAAGAGCTTTACAGCAACTGATGTTTTGGTGTAGTTTTAAATGCCATGACAGAAATACTTTGGCTGCGGCCAGGGTTTTATTTATTCCATTTCAAAATAAATGTGGGAGTTTCATTGGAGTACGTCATGTGACATGCCCTTTGGCCCTCCCAGGCAGACGAAGAAGCGCTGGGAGCAATTTGTCCAGACGGAGAACCAGCACCTGGTGAGCCCTGAAGCCCTGGACCTGCTGGACAAGCTGCTGCGCTACGACCACCAGCAGCGGCTGACCGCGGCCGAGGCCATGCAGCACCCTTACTTCTGTTAGTAGCACCCTTACTTCTGTTGGTAGCACCCTTACTTCTGTTGGTAGCACCCTTACTTCTGTTGGTAGCACCCTTACTTCTGTTGGTAGCACCCTTACTTCTGTTGGTAGCACCCTTACTTCTGTTGGTAG
>OOFG01048868.1:0-12500 GCA_900323295.1 Molva molva
GCTTTTTCCTTACTCTCCTAATCCATTGTGTGTGTGTGTATGTGTATGTGTGTGTGTGTGTGTGTGTGTGTGTGTGTGTGTGTGTGTGTGTGTGTGTGTGTGTGTGTGTGTGTGTGTGTGTGGGTGTGTATGAGTGTGTGTGTATGAGTGACTGTGTATGAGTTTGTGTGTGTCTGTATGTGTGCGCCATTCTGACAAGAGGGAATATGGAAAAGGGTGGGAGATGTGCGTCTATTGCCCGCTGTTCTTCAGTCCACTGTTACAAACAGAGCTGGGAGGAGAGACCTCAGAGGCCATCACCTAAACACACAGCCCTAAACACCACCAGTTAACATAACCACCCTTCTGCTATGCCAATTTTGACTCTCTTTCTGTCGCTCAGCAAGATAAATGCTCGCGCTACCAAGATCCTTGACTGAAAAGTGCATTAATCGACCACGATTGATTGAAGGTATAATTTTAGACCCAGTGGTTTGAAGTTGCTCCTAGTTTGTGTTTCTATTGAGCGGATTTAATCAATCAACCCGGTGCTGTTAGTGTGTAAGAGGAGCTCATTGTTCAAAATATAGCTGCGTCTGTGAGTGTGTCTGTGTGTGTGTGTCTAATGCCTGAATGTGCCTAATAGGAAGCTACACATTATTCATTTACAAATCTATATGCAAAATATAAACCTATTTTACATAATTAGTATAGATTAATAATAAGACAACTGATTATGTTTGTCATTCACAATGCATAGTGTTCAATAACATATAGAAGTCATGACCTGAAGGGGGTTGAGCAAAATCATACCATAGAATATGACAACTCATCCATTACCAGCTCCTAGTTCCATGTCAATATGATCCTAAAGTATTTCTTCTCTGAAATGTATAATTGCAGATATTAGGAAATGTATACACTAGTTGTTACATTTTTGTTTGTTTTTTCATCTCTCCTGCTGTGTGATTTGTTGTAAGATGTGCACAAGGTATTTAGACATCTGGTGGCCTCTTCACCTCACAAGCCCCCCACGTCTTTCCATTCATAACAATGTAAGTATGACGCAGTTCAACTGGTTTACACTAGATGCTTCCTACACGCAGAATGCCATTAGAGGTTCTCATCGAAATTGGGGTTCCTCCCTGACAGACTAAAACATATCATGCCATGAAATATAAAAAACATGCCATGACTACATGTTGTGTATCCAATAATTGAATTTTTTCAATTTTTTCAGTTTGTCAGACACATGTGATGTTGTTAGTGTGCAAAACAGCCACTACGAATGGGTTGTCCCCAAGTGACCCTGCTGGGAAAGTTAAGTTCACAAGGGCGTGGCAAGATGCTACTTAAATAACGCATCCGTGTGTCTCACCTCATTTAAGTGTTTTTTTGTACGGTTAACCGCTTCCTCGTAGCCAGATTGCCTCAGTTCACTCAAGCTCTCGTAGTACTCGTCTGGGTCGTCGTTTTCCGTAAACAAGACCTGCGACAATATTTTCCAACCGCATGTGTCGAGGGCATGTCCCAGGTACATATGTAGTCGGTAACACAGTTCATCCATCTCCACCTGGGGGACTTCAGACGTGCCAAACAGAACGGTCCACATCCCCGCGGGTTCCTCAGGGAAGATGGGGAGGCAAGGTTCAAGGTCAGAGTTCACGGAGCACAACTGCACGTGAATGGTACGCAGATCTTGGAAGGAAAATAGGCCGGCCCAGCTACAGTCTTCTTTGCTCAAACTGTCAAACTCTTCCAGATCTAAATGGTCAACGAGGGGGGAAAGGGAGTCCTCTTTAAGCGTTTCCAACACATCACTGTCCGGACTAATTGGGGACATAACAGCTTTCATCGCATATGGGGGTTTGGACGGGCTCGACTTTGATGGAGATTTAGTTTGGATGCCTTTAACCGCAGGTCCCATCGCTCCTTTGCCAGGGCTTCTGGCTGCTTTATCTTTAACTGGACTTTTGGGCCATTTTGTTTTCTCCTCCTGGCCCGTGATGTCAACGAAGGAGTCCCTGCCAAAGCTTCTCCTCTGCGCCGTTCTGTTATGACATGTAATGGCAAATTTACCCTCCACTTCATTCCACGCGACGATGAAAACAAATTTGTGTTTTTCCTTTTCCTCAAACACATTAGGCCGAACGGCCACCCACCCAGACTCCAAATTATCCTCCATCGTGAAGGACATCTTTACAAGATGAGTGAAGACCACACAAGCTGGTCTCAAAAATACAAACAAATCCTAGAAACGTCACTTACTCGAAATAACAACACACTGATACAACGTCATCAAACTACAATAAAACATCGCCCCGATGATAATATGTGGCCGACCAGCGATCCTTCTTTCCTCAAGCGGATGAATTTTGAATAGTTGAGTGCTGTTTGCCATTTCGCGTCCACCTGCCTTCAGTTCACCATTTCGCATCCTAGTTCCACGAAGCTGAGGCTTTTTCACGAGGTCTCTGCAGCATTCTGAACGACACATGCAAGCGTTTGTTTACTAGCACCATCGGTTGCTCGCTCGGGTCCCACCGTCAGCTGTGTGTTCCGTCATTCCCTCACTGGCTATGCAGACCCTCCTCATAAAGTGGAAGAGGTATCTGAAAATATCGTATCACTTCATTGGCAGTACAAGAAACAATACCCGCGCCTGGTATTGTTCTTCAGACCTTCCCAGACCTTTTCGGGCAAGTTGACATTCCCCAGAAAACAATATTTTCCTCCTCGTCTGCAGGCCTCCATCAATCGAGATATTTTGCTTGTGCAGAATACGTGGTGACGTCACGCGCTGACGTTGGAGGCTGAAGTAGCACCGAGTCGGAACGAACTGCTTCCAAATGCTATCGATGACCATTGACCACAGCCTATTTTGCCAAAGCTTCATTCAAATACAAAGAACACATAAATCACTTAATGAGTTTGATTGCATGACGATGAATCATATCTATTTATAGGCTGTATGAGAACAGGAAGACACGGGAAGCGGGTGTTGCGGCAAATGTTGAAGGCTCGATGTTGCTATGTGTTAACGGTTAGAGTTAAGATTAAAAATTGCAAAAATGAATTGCATGCTCGTTGTGAATCCCTGGAACGTTACGTACACTGAATATGTGAATATTGAATGAAACCTAGAACACCTCAAGAGTGAATAAGTAAGTGAGTGAATAAGTAAACACACGTTGTACGTTGACAGTCTTTACTAAAAAAACAATTAAACTGCCTGGGTTTTTAAAAATGTGCGGCGGTACAACGTTCATGATGACAAATTTTTGTTAAATAATATTAGCACTCTGGGGGTATGTAAGGTGCCATGGTGTAATGGTTAGCACTCTGGACTCTGAATCCAGCGATCCGAGTTCAAATCTCGGTGGGACCTGATTATTTTCAAAACAAATAAGTCACACAATGTGATTATGGTAGCCTACAGTTCTTGACATCTACTCTTTAGTCCCATAGATATAATAACCAAATAATGGATTGCCTTTGCAGGTTATTGTAATAAAGATATAGGAAGCACTTCCCTGGCTATTTTATTATGTAGCAACATTGTAATATGTTTAATCATCTTGCAAGTTCCCCCATGAGGATGAATAAAGAACTTATTTAATCTAATCCAAACAATTAAAACAATACAAATATTAATCAATAATGAATAACATATATATAAGGAAAGAGTGATATGAGTCCAAGACAAAAAAGCAAAAGAACACTTGAATTGAATTAATAAATGTTCATATCCTGCCAATCCCACATTTTGTTAGCTCTAGATTTGTAAACTAATGACTCCCTCCCCACTTCAAACTGTACCTTCTCCGTTGAGGTAGCCTTGTAGGCTACTTATGCTCTTTTAGAGAACCACAATAAACTGTTCAAATACTATCTAGAATTTCACCTTCCAGCATTTCCTGTATGCTGTTTACATACTTTTCTTAAAGCAAACATTTCCCTCTGTCTAGTTAACATAAACACACTGCAACATTTAAAATGCAACTCCTTTATTGTGGTACACAACATAACAGTTGGAAGATAGGTCACACACTTTGTGTGTGTGTGTGTGTGTGTGTGTGTGTGTGTGTGTGTGTGTGTGTGTGTGTGTGTGTGTGTGTGTGTGTGATATAAGATAAGCCTGTTTTTACAGTCATCAGCTTTGATTATAAGTACAGCAGCAGGTAGAAATAATGAGTAGGAGTAGGTAAAAGTAGAACTGCTCTCTGACTAGCAGGTGTAGGCCCTTCATCCAGATTATTACCAAAGCTACCAATCAGAGCAGTTTATTCACAAGAAAGTATGAATACTTTAGGAGCATGAAGCAATGCCAGCTGCTCCTCACTGGCTATTTCTCTGCTGGTGTGGACATGGAGGGACAATTCGGTCGCCCGGAAGCTGGCAGAAGATTTTCCCAATATTCCCGGCAAGCCCTAAAATTAAATATCATGACAAATATGGATGAAATTTCATAATCAATTTCTCCTCATCTATTTAATGATGCCACATTGTATCACAATGCATTACGTTACATTACACTAACAAGGTGAAGGTAATATCTCTTTAGTTAGTGGAATGATGTTCCTTATGAGTGTCACAGAGACATTGAGAGTAAGACAGTCCAACGTGACAAGGAAGGAAGTGTGTCTGCCACGTCTCTTACCTCTCTGTCATGAAGGATGTGCCGTAGGTGGCCAGGGCGGCGCCCCAGAGCCCATGTTTATCGGAAGCCGCTGGAAGGATGCCTCTCTCGGGAGACATCTCCTCAGCGATGGCCCGGATGTGATAGGGCTCGAATCCACAGCAGCCACCGATGTAGCGGATTCCAGCGTTGTACGCCTCCCTCGCATACTTCTGCATGTCCCAGCGCGTCATTGCTCGGGCCTCCATAGCTAAAAAGGACAAGCGAGTGGTCAATTGTACGGTAAGAAGAAAATGTACAGTATGATAATAGCGGTGAAAGCTATGATCTCATCGGCCGTTGCTAAAAACATAGGTGTATCTTGGCGTCAACAAAACAAATGTAGTTGAAGACTGACCAAAGGGATACTCGGCCGGGGTGGTGTAGCCACTGTGGTTGCACTCAGGTGTGTGGAAACCCAGCGGCTGAATGATCAGGTGGGCTTTCAGTCCGGCCTTCTCTAGTCCCTCCTTCATGAGCTTCACCGTGCGGACGCATGTCAGGGGGTCCAGGTGGCAGTTAATCCCAACCATGTCGGCACCTGTACCCAAGGATGCACAAACACACACACACACACACACACACACACACACACGTGTATGGTGAAAAAACAACCACCTTACAATAACCAACTACTTTTCTGATCACAGGAGCTGGAAGGTCTCCATCGTACCGGCTCTGACCAGCCTGACCGCACACTCTCCAGGCGGGGTCCCGTCCTTGTCTCCCTGGGGGGAGATGCAGAGAGTCGCCCCCACCAGTTTCCCACCTGTCTTCATCACCTCCACTGCCCACACTGCCTCTTCGACGTGCTTGAAGAACTGATGCACACATTGTATTGTTTATGTATGTACATTTATCTTTTTTATGGGTACATTTCATTATCGGCCCAGCGTTGAGACTGAGGTGTTTGGTGCTCTGCCTTTACCTCCACCATGTAGAAGTCAATGTCTTTCCTGGTGAAAACGTCCAGCTGCTTCTGGATGATGGCTTTGACCTCAGCCTTGTTGCGATGTGCCGGGTAGACGGGGGTCTGGGACACCCCCGCGGCTACCGTTGGCCATTTCCCTGGCCAGGTCACAGGCTGCCTCATTGATCTGTGTTCCCTGCATTGACACACAACACCGACTCCTATATGTTGCACTTATTAAGTTGGGACCATGGGACAGGCTATACTGACATTAATGTTAGGGTTCTATTCGTTTTTTTATTAATCTTGATGTTTTGAAACAATCAATATCTCCATAATGAGTATCAAGAGACTGACGGTGATGTCGGTGACGTTGCCGCTGATCTGCAGTTTTTCGTCGCTGGAGTAGAAGGTTAGCGTCTGAAGCACATCAGCGCCAGCCCTCTGGAACTCCCTGTGGAGCTGCCGCACTGGGGTGGAAACAAAAATAAGCTACGATTTAATCAGATGTATGTATATGCTAAACAACTCACAAAACACCTCCCTGAAATACAACACAAACTCGGAAATGCAGTTCTTATGGTTGGACAAAATAAAATGTTTTAATAACTGAATATATATTTTGACTACCAAATTACCAATGCTTTCTAATTTTCATAATATGAACGCAATATTTCAGTCATAAATAAAATTAAAATACAATCATTCAATTCGCATTTGCATTTTACAAACATGCCCGCTTTAAAGTGGAAAATATTCATATGAAAATGAAAATCTATTTGCGTTTGCATTTTCAAACTATGCCCCGCTTTAAAGTGGCCAACAGTCAAATGCAAATGAGTGGGCGGGACAAACTCTAGATTGGAAGCGCAAACGCAAGTTGGATGATTGCAGTTTTTTCTATTTGACTCAAATAATGCGTTCATAGTATGACTTATAAAAAGCATTTGTGCTGTTGCGTTTTCATTTTCGGCACTGCATTTTCTTTTGATTATTGTCCTAATCCATCCTCACCGTGTATTGCTCTGCTTAAAGTTTTAATGCACTGTATGACTAGCTTTTCAGATCGCTGCTGAGCTGATATCTAATCAAAATAAGCTAGGCTATATACCCGCTTCTGGATGCTCAACGGCAGCTTCAGGGGTGAAGTGTGGAGCCTTCACATAGCCTCGCCTCTCCAGTTGCATCACATAGCCCCCGTCGCCTATAACCACCTCACCTGCATTCAGTCGGTCCAAAATTCCATGCAGGACACACACCATTGTAATAATAATAAAGTTTTGCGGAAGTGCACCCTGCTTTTCTACACCATGCACCAAAATTCACACAATTTAGTCAATAATTAACAAATCAATGCTATGGGGATTGCTATGCGCTCTTTCTATATCCGTCGTCTGATGTGGCTGAGTTCGCTGGTTCTGGATCGTCTCTGTAAGCAAAAGCAGGCCTGGGAATCAATGTGACAAGACAGTTTCATCCGGAGAGATTCAAAGTTTATTCAGATAGACAAAGCATATATACAGTGTACGCCGGATATGGCGTGAATAGTCATACAATTACCTTCAGGGCTAACATAATAATTACGCAAAATAGACATGTACACAGAAAGGGTGCACACACGGTTAGATAAGATTAATACATACATGACAAATGCATGATACAACAAAGTAGATTACATAGATGACACATAAATGACACAACAGCTAAGCGGAGACATCCTAATTAATAACAAGATACTTGAATGACACATGCATTAGTGCATGTGTCATTCCATGCATTAGTGCATTAGTCTAATACAAAATTAGAGAATGTTCAAACAAGAAGTAACATAATAAGTTACATGATGATAGACGGCACAAATCCCAACAGGGATAATAGCCGAATCTCGTAATTCGTAACGCATACATTGACTTCACAAATTAACTATTGAAATAGAAGTAGCACCAAATATAACGCCAATCATACCTTCCTCATTGTATACTGCGAAGACGATATCCGCGTCCTGGGCTACAAAATAGACGACTGTTTTTGTGTCTGTCTGTGTCTTTATACTTAAGTAGGCTCAGGTTGTTGTTAGTCTTCTCTTAGCGAGTGACTTCCAACTTGTTGGTCAATTGCCGCCCCCTATCGTTCTAATCCTGTCACCCTAAAGAAAGACAATACATTTTTAGCTTAGGCTATATATTATACAATTTAAAGCCTTTAGGCCTACACTCCACATTACAAAATGGTACCTTTCTCTGCTTAGCCAAGTTATCGGATGAGATCGGATAGCTACGATGAGACTCAACACAATCTCCCATTCCCAACTTCCACAACTAACCACCCATGTGCCCAGACTGGAAATCACGAGAAGAAGAACTGCGTTTGGAATGTGCAGCAGGGTGCCGTTTAGTAGGCCAATGCGTTTTGAAATTTTGAAGGAGGCCAGAAACATCCTGAGACGGTTGATTCGTCCCTTCCCCGTCTACAGATGGCGCTGTGTCTTTTTCGCAGTCTCTTTGGTGGCCCCGCCCCCTCGCACCCCTTCCATTTCCTGGCGGGCTGTCTGACGTCATTTGAATGTTTACAGTCTATGGTTAACGATCATTTCTTTCCAAATGACCCACTGCTTTACATAGTATTACTTTAATATCGCAACGAAGATAAGAGTTAACAGGAGTAAAAAAATAGTGCTTAGTTGAAGGTACCGCGAAACTTTTATTGTCGAGATTTGTTTAATAACTGATTGATGACAGGCAGAAGCAGCCTCTGTTTTTCTTATCCCGAATTAAATTTAGATAATTTAATTGCATGTAGTATGTGACATTTAAACATGCGAAATAACGTCCAGCAGAGTCTAATATGACATCAACTTAAACATAAAACTGCCGAAGAGCAATCACCAATTATTATTATTATTTTTTTATTATTTTCTTGCTTGTTCCTGTGCACATCACCTTTCATTGTGTTTCAGCGAGACATTTCTACCATTTATGTACTGAACTGGATACCCCCAATCATTTGAGATGGAACAACCGGATAATGTGGAAAACCTTGAAGCTGATGCTCCAATTGATAGCCAAGGTCCCGAAGGACCTAATGGACACCAGGACACATCCCCAATAGACATACTAAGGTGCTGTTTATGCCATAAATGCATCATAACATTTCACACACACTTGTCTGGATGTTCTCCACAATCAATATTAGGCCAGTTATGTTTAAGTGCCAATTATGGTCAGCTAAGAATGTTTTAGGCCGATATGCTTATATTAACATTACAAATTGAACATGTTCATATCTTTTGCTTTGCAGAATAAAAGAACAGATGTTCAACCAGTGTGTTGAGATGTCAACACAGATCAATGCAGGTATGCCACATGTGTATTAAGAGTTCACAATATACCTATAGCTTAACATGTGTCCCAGCATGTACACTAAAGATTAATATTATGATGTGTTTTGTGTATCATATATATATTGTCATATCTTTACAGTGGAGAGCAAAAGATCATGTAGCACATCTGAAGCTGAAAGGAACTTGTGAGTACCATACAGTGGCCAAGACACGCCCACCTCATGTGTTCCGCCTGAACCTAGAAAAAGTGGTATGGGAGTAAGAATCTCCATGAAATGTTCCTGGCATTTATCTAACTTAAATACATTTTCCAAATCAAGAAATATGCATTTTGTTAAAATATTTAATTGGTGCAACTGTGTAGGCTAGTATCCATACATATGAAAACTCAGAGTCGCTCAAACATTGTCATCACAGATACTCCTGCTGCTTTTTGCTCCCTCTTGGAGCCATAGTTAACTGGCGTTACACAGTCTTGTCTGGCACCTATGGCATTTTTTCCAAAAAGTACCCATTTCTTGATCAGACCAACCCTGCTAGAAACGTTTCATGGAGATTGTTTTAAAGTGTCGATTGAAATCAACACTTTTAAATTTAGCTCCTTTGATGCCCATTCAACTTTTTCAGTTTCTAAGGTCCAGGCCTGACGCATGAGGTGTTGATTCTATCATCCTTTAAAACTGGTTTGTTACACATATGATAAAATCTGTTTTCTATTTAATTCTTTATACAGGGCTGATTATGTCAGTGAGTTAGAAGAGGTCAAGACGGATCAATTTATCAAGACACTCCCTTTGCACAGGTAACAGGGGTACAGGAAAATGCATACTTATTGTAAAATGAATATATATTATTTACCCAATTACGCGTTTATCAACCATTCTGTGGGGGTCTTATCTTCTACGCTTGTGTCTTGCAGAATGCAAATATGGCATGCCATTGCCGAAAAACTGAAGCAAAACAATCCAGACTCTGAGTAAGCCAACCTAATATGTAAATATATGTTGTTGTTTTTCATATAAGTAGCACGGTAGAAGTATAATCGGTGACGTCCGCTGTTTTTTCACTGGTTGATATTTGGATAAAAAATGTTTATTTGAATCTGTATTATTTAAGAGGTTAATGATTAATTAGCATAAAATACTTTACATTTTCACGTAATTTCTTTCTTCATCTTTACATGTTCACATGACACAGAGCCTGGTATCAGTAATATCACAATGTTGAATTAACCTGAACAACACACCTCTTTTGTACAGTTCAATAAAAGCAGTAAGCGATCGCTGCATGGCCCTTTGTTCACAAATGAAACAGCTTCAGCAGGTAAGAAGTTGTGAGGTTTTTCTGCACCAAATATTCTCTTACAAAGGAATACACACCCCAAAAACAACTGCAACAAATTACTTTATTAACGTTTCGGGCTTGTCGATCAGCTCAGCTATAGAGTCAGTTCAACATTCATTGAGTGCAGCAATCTAAGTATATTCCACATCAGAATCTACATGACACGTATCCACGAAATATACCTATGGAAGTGCTTTATGACGTAATCAGAGGAGAGTAAAACCGTTGCTATGTATGTGAAGTTATCCCTGAACTATACATTTTCTATGGTGTATTCCTTTTAAACATAGTCTTATTAAAACTTACCACACTGTAACTGTTTGTTAACAGGAATCCAGAGATATGGAGGATCAAGTCACAGACATACGGAAGAAGCGGCTTGGTACTGATAAATGATTCTTCATTTAAACCACAGTTCATTGAAACCCATTGTACTAGTTTCAGATCCCTGGCACACTGTGTCCTCTTTTAAATACCCACAAATGTATGTTCTGTATATTGTAGCTTTTAAAGAATCTAAATGGAATGTGCACTTCTCATCAAAATGTGAATTACATTGAAAAATGTGTGGTTTTCACAATCTTATTTGGTAATCATGATGACTAACTATTCACTATGTTCCAATTATTTGCAGTACTTCCTATTTATTCCCATCTTGTATTGTGCTTTTAGCATCTACCATGTACTCATGTGAATATCTGAACTTTGATTATTGTAAGTGTAGAGTAAGTCTCATTCAGGACTTCTTTGAGCCACTGCTTTATTTCTTTGTAGAGTTGAAGCGGCTTACACGTGAGAAAATGAAAGAGATGGACCAGTTGATGAACAAGCGGGAGTCCCCTGAGTTGGAGAAGTACAAAGCTGCCCAGCAGAAAGGCCAGTCGAACTTGGAGAAGTACAAAACCATGACAGTTTTGACTCAGAACGTCTTGCGGGTACATTTATATATAAACTTGTATATAAAGATATTTAACATGAGGCTGAATTGAAAGTAAAATTTAACAAATATTTGCAATATTTTTCACAGGGAATTATTTTAGCCTGCAAAATCAATTGGCTGGATGACCCCAAAATCAAAGCTATTGCCATGACCCTAGAAGATCTTCCCATTACAGACTGAAGAAAACGTTGTTTGCATATTTATGAATTGTCACTGTATATACTGGAATAAAATCATAGAAAGAAACTGTAGATGTCGTCGTGTGTAATTGCCAACAGGGGGCGATGTAGGGACTTAAGACGGATAACTACTATATCCTGTAACGTCAGTGAAGAACTTTGGGGTTTGCACGTGTCGGTGTATTACTATATTTTGGAATAGTTTTCTACTTATTTTCACAAACCACAAATCCATCAATATGCCGAAGGTTAAGACGGAAAAGAAAAGCCGGCAGCACCAAGAAATAAAGAACCAAGGTGCGTTTATATCCCATATAACGTTACCTAACTCCTATTGCGCTTAGCTAACGTTTACGTTACTAGCTTCTAAATATGCGTTATAGTGCAACTGATCTATATTTATCTACTGCTGAAACCCGCTTCAATTAACTCCATTTGCCTGTGTTTTTTCATAATGTGTGCGAGTTATACAAATGTTTTTATTATTAACCACACAGGTATTATGTTCAACACTGGCATTGGCCAGCACATATTAAAGAATCCCTTGGTTGTCAATGGAATTATCGAAAAGGTAGGCACAACGGAGATCACATGACATTGACTATTGATTATTTGGATCTTGACCAATTCCAAAACCTTATGGAACACAAACGTATGGTCTTTCAGGCTGCTATCAGACCTACGGATGTTGTTTTGGAGGTGGGACCAGGTACTGGAAACATGACAGTCAAACTTTTGGAGAAAGGCAAGAAGGTGAGTGTCCGTTAGCCAATAAGGTAACGTTAATATAATCTGAAATAAGGCTGAGAAATGGAACGTATTGGCAAAACCTGTTTATTTCTTTATAGTTTATACATCTTGACATAAGCAATGTTACACGCATCCTGGATGTGCGATGAGGAATTGCATCAACAATATCATTGCGAACACCATATATCATTATTGCAGGTTGTAGCCTGTGAGTTGGACTGCAGATTGGTGGCTGAGCTCCAGAAAAGAGTGCAATGCACGTGAGTAAATTAATAGAACAATTTAGCCATTTAGAACAATTTGTTTGAAAATAAGTAGAGAGAAGTAGAACCTAATTGCATTCAAACAATATATGATGACATTCTTGTTCAATTTGGCTG
>OOFG01048901.1:0-13178 GCA_900323295.1 Molva molva
TTTTTGTACTGTACCCACTGGTTCAAAATTGGAAATACTGAGATAAATAATATTTGAAATACTGAGCGATAATAGAAGCCATCCACCCACCATTACCTACAACTCAATCAATCATCAAGATTTATTAATATGAAATAAATTGGATTTGTGGAAAAAAAGGCAATACAAAAAAAAAATGAGTGTGATGTCTGCAGTGGAAAAGCGAAGGCAGGTTTAACATAAAAGTCCTTGGAATTATGATTGCATTTCCTGCTTCAGAAAAGAACCTGCCGCAGTTTGCACATACAACCAGGCTCTAAAATACTGCATTCATGTGTGAGATGTCTTTGCTCACGCTGCCTTGTTTTGCCCTTGCTATGCTGTCGCCACTTTTAAAAACACAGGTGTTTATGCGCGCAGTATAGCCAGGGATAAGGCAGTACATATTTGCAGCATGGACACATCTCTACTTCCTTTGTCCCTCAAGGTTACCCAGGCCCATGCACAGCCAAACAGGACCGCCGCACCTGTCGGCCTCCAACCGCCAGCCCCCCGCCGCGCCGCGGACGCATCGTCTCCACAAAGGCCTCCGTCAGCAGAGGAGACGGTGGCGGCGGGAGGGCAGAAGCACATTGCGCACCGCCCTGTCCCGGGAACAAGGCGGACCGCGAGGGATCGTTCCGGAGGATCAAGTGAACGCAGTTCAGTCCCTTTTACAGACCCTGCGACGTTCCCGGATGAAGGGTTTGGCTATGGGCAGAGCGGCCCAGGGTGTATCGTGTCCCGTGCCATCCAACATCCAGGCGCGTCAGCTGTTAAAACAGAGGAGGGGTTAGACGTGCCGCTGGAGGGTAAGGTTGAGGGGCACCAGACAGGTGCATTGCTGGTATGTGAGGAGCATCGGGCTCTGAGCCAGAGGAAAGTCCAGATGGAAGTAGATGTTGTGGCCCTGAAGGAAATTGAAAAAGCACAAATAGGAGCCACACTAGATGAGAGCCAAAAAGAAACTGTTTCCATTACACATGCAGGTGTTTCTCACACTGAAATTAAAAATGAACCTGTGTTAAAATCCACAGTTGAGACCCATCCAATAATGCACAAAACAAACATAACTGGTTTTGACACCCGCAATCAACAAGTTACAATGGAACCCAGAAGTATAAATGTCCCAGACACAAACGTATCTGAACAACAAATTAACCCCCTTAAAGAATCCCACAAACCTGGACCTAATGTTCTTTCAGTTGCTGAAATGATGAGATCTCAGATAAAGGCCCTTGACTCCACAATGTCAAATCCATTTACAGATGAGACAAATTCAGCGACAGCTGAGTCCATTGTCTCCACTCCACTTTTTGCTTCATCAACCGAAAAAGAAGCAGCTGTCGAGACAGTTCCCGACTTAAGAGAAGAATTTCAAAAGGTACATGATATGGAGAGGGCATTAGCGATTGCAGTTAAAGAGAAAATAGAGACGAAGCCACCAGAACAACCCCCGAAACCCACTCCCCTTACTACTGAAGCTATAGCCTCTTTTAACATCCCTCCACACAGGGAAGACAATGCAACGGTACAGGATTTGGAGAGGAATATTGAAATAGAACAGAGAGTAGAGGCAATACCTGTTTCTAGTCCTGCGGTACAAGACACTATGGCAAAACCTAGAATAAATCCTACAGAGTGTACACCAGAGCAACCCCAGACACCCACTGCCCCGACTACTGAAGTTCTAACCTCTTTAACTAGAGGAGAAGACATTGGGAAGGGACTAGATGTGGAGAGGACAATAGAAATAGAAATGGAACCAAAGATTGACCCAAATTCTGTTTCTATGCCTGAGGTACCAGACACCAAGGCGAAACAGTTGGAATTACCACCCAGAATTCATCAACAAACAACAGAGTGTACGGCAGACCCGCCCCTGACTCCCACTGCTCCAACCTCTGAAGCTATCCTCTCTTTCAGCATCCCTCCCATAACTGTGAGTGACACAGAGAGCATCGCAGACACTGGAAACACTTATAGCGGCATGGAAAATGACGGCATAATGGACACAGGCCATGAATGTGGAACATCATCTCCAGTTTCATTAGGAGATAGTCCTGATTCCCACCCTGCTGCTGCTACGGATGACAATACCACAATGACATGTTCTGCTAATGCTTCTCTACACTACAAAGCACTCACAGATTCAAACTCTTCTGTTATCATGACTCCGGAACATAGGAAGTCTCTCTCAAGTGTGGAGACAGGAATCGACACTGCAGAGTTGTGTTGTACAGAAGACAGTGAGACAATTGGTCCTTCCTTAGAACATCACAGTCCAAAGCATTTACATGGTACTGATGAAGGATTTAAACAGATCCCAGATCCAGAACTTAAACTAAACAGTGAAAGTAATTTGAAAAGCATGCCTGTACTTTCTACAACATGCGTTGATGCACAGAAGACACCTGAGCTAAATAGAAGCAGTGTAGAGACCAAACAAGGGATTGACTTTCAGCAGGAGAGGAACCTCTCCATCATTGAGCCATCAACGACGGCGATAGCCCCTCCGATGTCTTCTTCGAACGATGAAGCCCCCCTACAGGAGGTTAAGAGTGATGCCCTGACCTTCTCTTCCGCTACTCCAAAGGAACTGGCCTTGGGAGCGCGACGCAAAATCCTAATCCCCAAATCGAAAACGGTCGAGGACAATCCGACAAGCCCAACGGCCGTTGATAGCAAACTTCAGAGCGAGGAAGTTCTCCCAAAGCCCAGCAAGGCGCTCCCGGGAGCTGCGACTCTCTCCGTACCCCCAGGTCCGTCTCAGCAGTCCCTCTTAGCTGTTGAGCCCAACGGCCAGCGGACTCCTCCAGTGAGGAGGCGGTCTCCACTGTTGAGCAGGAAGGCAGTGGCTCAGGAGACCCCAGCAGCAGGAAAGGAGGCCCTGCAGCAGCCCCAGGCCCCCAGGAGTGAGGAGAAGTCTGCAGAGAAGGAAAAGCACGACCCGTTCAAAGGTAAAACGCTTCATTCAAAACATCCTCAGATAACCTTTCTCTACCTCACCTTTCTTTAATTTGTCATGTTTGATGAATAGTTTGGCGAGGGTAGCATCTCTGATATGAGACCCAGACAAATCCAGTTATCAGTATAATATACATAGCGGTATGCATCCCTCAGGCCTGTATAGCAGTCACTAATATTATAATTAAATTATTTAATTTAATTAAATAAGCCACTGTTAGTTGGTGCAGCTTTCTTTGGCCAGGTCTCACTGGAACCCAGACAGCAGGAGCCCCCTGCTTGTTAGTTTTGGCACAGCCGCTACCAATGCCAGGATATGGACGAGACATGGATAGGATTCCCTCTGTCATTTTTAGGAGAGCGGAGAATGTGAAACACAGTAAGGTTCAGATGTAACGCGTCACGTCTGTATTCCCCATTTAGCTCCTCAGGTCATCCGTAAGATTAGAGGTGAGAGCTTCTCTGATGCCTCGGGACACCTGAAGCTGTGGTGCCAGTTCTTCAACGTACTGAGTGACTCTGTTATCAGCTGGTACAGGGACGATGTGGAGGTGGCCCAGGTGAAACGAAGGTGAGTCCGTAAAAGTTTTTTTTTCAAGGAACCATTCGAATTTATCATTTAAAAAAAGCCCATTAATAATGTTTTACACACATACATTTCTATGAATTTGGATATTAGGGGATTGGCAAAATGACGATCAAGGTTCATTTCTGTTTGTTTGTTTATAGTGCGGGAGATGAGACCCCAGTAAACCTTGCTATCGTCCAAGCATCCAAGAAAGACTGCGGGGTTTACGGGTGCAAGATCACTAATGACCATGGCACCGACCTCACAGACCTCTTGCTGAGTGTAGAAAGTAAGTATTACATCACGGTACTATTATAGTATTGATAATGATGATGTATAGTATGAATAGCACTTAACAGCTGCAGCGTGGTTTGAACCGTGTCTATTTGTATTGCAGTCCTTGGGGCGATGCGGCTGCGTGAGGACCTGGGTGGTAAGATTGATTTGTTTTTGTCTTATTTTGGCAACTTTTTCACTCCAGACGTCACTTAAGCTAGTTTTCCCTGCACTTTATATCCATTTATATATAGAACATGGCATGAACACTGCCAGGATCCGGGGTTTGATTCCCACTCTGCCCTAATAATGCATGCACAGAAATACGTCCTCCAAAAGGCTTTTATTTATTTACTTTATATTTGTTACAACCATTTGAAATAATTTATAACAATGTATACCTACGGTAACGCTGTCTTTTGTGAAACTTATATAAAGAGGCGCTTCAATACAAAACGGAAAAAAACAAAGAGTGTGGAATAGACAAATAGAAAACAGAGTGCAGGTTTCATTGAGTCATTTGAATGCATTGAACATATCTCTAAATCTCTCATAATCTGACCCTGTGTTCTGTGTAGTGGGAGAGGAGATCGAGATGACTCCACTCCTGTTGAATAAGGGCGTCGCCGACAGCGGTGTCTGGGGCAGCAAGTTCTTTGGGCGTGTCATGGTGCAGGAGTCTCATATTGGAGGGGGCTGTTCCCGCAAAACCTGGAGAGCCAAGGTGGTCTACGGTCTGGAGCCCGTGTTTGAGTCCGGCACTACTTGTGTGATTAAAATGTGCAACCGGATCGCCTATGGAGGCAAAGGAGAGGCCCAACTCACAGAGAGGAATGTGGAAATGGAGAGACAGGCAAGTACACCGTAACCATGACAATGTGAACTCTCAGTGGTTGAGAGATACACAATTACAATGACAATGTGAACTGTCATTGGTGGAGAGGCACACAATGACATTGTGATCTCTGATCGGTGGAGAGGTACATAATGACGGTGTGATTTGTGATTGGTGGAGAGGTGCACAATAACAATGATGATGTGATTCTGAGGTGGACCCGATTGTGTTGCATTTTTTTACCATATGTTTCATATAGTATAGGAGTCTTAAGGTTAACAATGGAAAATTACTTCAGGTTAAGGAAAGGAAAAGATAACTTTATGGTAGCCAAACTATACACTGATATCAACATCCTATTACCAAATGTTCAGTATTTTTTGTTAATTAATAAAGAAATAAATGAATTATATTTCAGTATCACTGAGGTAAAAGTAACACAAAGATATTCTTGTTTATGATATATTTATCTTTACAGTTTTTATCTTCCATTTTGTACAAAAACAGAAACTTAGAATTCAGAGTCTGGCTCGGGAATATTGTAAGATCTTCTCCGCGGAGTCAAGAGTGATCGAAAACTTTGGCCCGTGTCTTGAGTGAGTACAGGACTCGGATCGCCTCATGAATCCACCAATAAACACCATAATGCTTGTTTACATTCCAACCACATCCTACCTTACTCGGTTGTCCCAGGGTCATTCCGGTGTACCTGATGTACCGGCCGGCCAACACCGTACCCTACGCCACAGTGGAGGCGGACCTGAATGGGGTCTACCTGAAGTACTGTAAGCTAAGTGCCGGGGTCGGGCTAGTCTCCAGGACTGGGTCTGAGGTGGAGCTGAAGTGCTGTGCTCTGCAGCACTGGATCCACCAGTGGACCAACGGGAACCTGCTTCTCACTCAGCTGGAGGGTAGGACATTGAGCTTAGATCTCCTCATCGTCTCAGCTCGGTAGACCGTAGGACTGGCACTGTTGGGTTGAATGGCTGCAAACCAGTCTTTCTCCCCTCTAGTATTATCATTAGTTTATTCTGTAGGAGTACAATTGTGCTAAACTTGAAAATAGGTTGACGCCTTCTTACGAGGGTTATGTACCGTACAATAACATCCAACCAATTTAAACTTAAATATATATATTTTTGTAATATATGATATTTGATTATTTTGCAGGTGTGGACAATAAACTCACCAATGTTGGAATATCAGTCAAATCAACTGGGTTGGTATACATGTTACTCCCCTACAAAATCCACACATTGACAGCATTTCACATACCTACGAAAACCAGCAAAGCTTCATCAAGTGATGTTTTATTTGTGGTAATGTTGTGATTTACATTTTTTATTGGCTAATGCTAATATCCTACCAGATGACATCTCTGGCTTTTGCCAATATAATATCCTAGCCGATGACATTCAGTGTTGTTGTTTCTACCGCAGGTATCAAGGCCTGTCAGCTGTCGGGAATCCAGACCTTTTGGAGCAGTTTGTGTCCCAGCACCAGTGTAACTACTACTGTGGCCTGCTGAGCCTGAGGTCCCTGAAGACCAATGACTCTCTGCAGACGCCATCCTCCAAGTCCAGGGGCTCCAAAAGCCCCTTGCTGCAACGTAAGACGGCAGCTGGCGCACACAGTCCTGGGACAGCCAGGAGAGCTGCCCTCAGCCCCCGGCTACCCAGGAAGGCTGACGGGGAACAGGATAGGAGCAAAAGTCCTATGAAACCAAAAGAGGATAGCCCCTCAAACATAACGAGTTAATAACAGCCTCATTCATGTCTCTCATCTCTCATGCAAATCCCTGGAGATCCCAATGAGAGGATCCTGAAGTGGTGGTTGTGCAGAAGAGAACCAGAACTCAGGCCAGTAGGGTGGTGGATGTGTGGGTGCAGAGCCCTACCGCTAGGGAGAGGGGGTTCACCCGTTTCCTTGAGCTTTGTCACCTCTTTAGAGAGGAGAGATGAGAATAATTAACTCATTAAGGATGTTTACTAAACCTGCGTACCTTATTGTTACTCAAACGACATTTCAACACAAAAATATGGCATTGATTGTTATCCTGATTTCACCAAAGGTCAATAAAAATAATTGCAATTCACTTTTGTAGTAAGTAAAATGTCAAACTTTTATTAAATGTTACGCTTATGTATAAAATAAAAGCGAAGATGCTTTCGGAACCTCCTAGTTCTGTTTGATGAGAAGTGCTGTCTACATCAGAGTTGCAGTCTCTGGAACTTCCATTTAATTCACATGAGAACACAGATAAATTATATTACACTCCACACAATTCAGATAGAGACAATATAGTTGAATTGAATAAGGCTCCCAGCATTGGGAGTCTACACAATATTGACTACCTCTGATATAGAAATTAAAACACTAAATATATGGATTCATCCCATATGTCTATATGTTGAAACACATACAGCATTGTTTTCCTATGAATAAAGTGTTTTCAATTTCCAATATTTGTGTTTGTTTATATATAAATCACTCGATTAAACACCTGTATCATGAATGAACAAACAAGTTTGACCGTTAATGGCAGAAGACAATACGTTTGCTATCGAGAATGTCTCCCCTGTGTCAGCTGTGATGACGTTTAAGCAACCGAAAAGCGTCACGAGCTGTTAACAGTGGAAGAGAAAGCATGACAGTTTACCTTGACTTCAACCGGAAGGCTAAGGCTTTAATTATGTCATTTTCAATCACTCCTGACACATCTGGAGTTGAGATTTGAGCTATGGGAAGACAAATGAGAAAGCTGTAGAGTAGGGCTTGAGACTTTGATGTTATCGCTGCTAAACCAGAATATGTTGTTTCTATTAAATGGTTCTGTGCAATGCTTGAATATGTTTTTTTATCATGAATCAACCAAACTAAAACCAGGACTGTTGGCTACTCATTTCAGCAATTTTACACAGTTACCATCTTTAATGATACATGTTTGATGATTTTTCATTCCTCCAAAATAATAACAATTATGTTAATTATGCTATCTTCAACAATTTGAAGATAGAGCAAACTATTACCTTGGTTGGTCAGATTAAAATGTGTGTACATTCAAGTTAGCTGAATGTACATTTGGTCCAAAGACATACATGTTATTTTGTATGGAAATACCTCATCATCTGAATCTCCATCTCCGTTGACACAGTCAGTATGAATGTAAAACAGATTTGACTGAACGGATTCAAAGAATCCAAATGAGACATTCTGTATTAATCTGTACAGATTATTTCAGTGCGTAAGAGGAAAACTAATGACTGAATCAGGAAAAAAAGGGGGGGGTTATGCATTGTGCAAGCTCTTCACGTCTTGATAGGCAGCTCTGGTCAGATGTAATGAAGTGCTCTGAATGTGTTTAATGGGAGCAAACTGAGAATTAACACTCATGTCAGTAGCCAGTTGTCTAATGGAAGATCTGTTACATGTGCAGCTCGGCTTTAAATAATCGTTGTCATTTAATGAAGGAAAGAGAAGTCCAAGGGCCTTCAGTGGTATTAGGCTACATCAGGATTGTCATTATTTAAGGTACCATCCTTTAAAAAATGGTATTTATAAGAAATAAAGTTTTGATTATTTATTTTTAACTTGCAAGTGACATTTTAAATCAGATCATGTATCTGCCTTGTTTTTACATTTAAAGGTAATCTATATCTTATTTATACTTTTATAAAAAAAAACTTTTATATTTTTTGTATTAATCGACTTGATGTTAAGCTGGAACATATTTCAAATAGGTGCTGAAAGATTAAGAAGATTATCAGATTATCTTGTATTTGTTATAAGAGGTAGCATATCAAACTCAAAACACTAGGGTTTAGCTGGGTCATGCAAACACTTGGAAACGTCAATGTACATTTGAGTTAATGTGAAGATTTTGCACACAAAGAAGTGAAATTGCATTTAAAGCAATGAATCCATGCGAACGTATTCCTTCTTGCAACATATGTCCCGTGTGATTTACCTACATTTTCTTTAGAGGTTATGGAACTACGTGAGGGCACAGATATATGCTGAACTGATGCCCCACACACCTTTTGCAGCCAGTAAAATGTTATTCCCTCCCATGTAAAGAAAAAAAGCAAAAACGTTATAGACCCCGTAGAATGTAAGGACCTCTGCCACAGCTGCCTGTCCTGTCGCAGATATTGACCTGGTATTGTTGAGGGTGATCTAATTTACCAGCTCTGACCATTTAGGCAGATTACGTGGGAAACACATTGCACACTTCCGAAATGCCACAGACTAGCTGGCATTTAAAATAAAATAGTTTTATCTCTGATGCACCAAAAGTCGCAGGTCTGGGCTGGTCTCGGTGCTGTCGCCGAGCTGACTGTTAATGCTGCTGTAATCTAACGCAGCAGGCCGGTACTGACTGGAGTTAATGACATTCTGATGTATATCTAACACTCTCTTGGGAGAATACAAAGGCTAAATGGTTGGGAATACAATTTGGATGGATTCAATAATAACCTTTCCCTCTCAAATCATACTTTATGAATATGTGTCAACAGTTTGGTATGGAGGTAATACTATTGGGTGAGTTGGGGTGTGGAATTTACCGCAACACAAATAATAAGGATTCTTTAAAACAGACAGAACACATTACAAAGTAAAGAAAATAACAGGCAGTAGAGACCAACTGCGTGCTTCAGGCCAGATGATAAAACACATAATTTAGAACATGTTTCACCTGGGAAAGATTGAAGAGTCTTTGCTGAGGAAGCTTCTGCTTTTGCTGCAATTTCCACCAGTGGGCTTCCTGGCCTATCTATCGAACAGAGAAGAAGAACACTCAGAGCGCTAGGGAGGTGTGTCACTACTCTGGTCACTCCATTTAGCTGAAGGCTACTGCTACGATCCTCTTTGCTCCTGCAGCTGTGGTGAGAAGACAGCGTCGGCCATGCTTGGGTGGTGGAAGATGAGGAGAGAAGTGGAGGGGCGAAGCAGGTATACAGAGGTGAGATGAGCCGTTCACACACCTTATTCAGACGTGCCCTCTCGCTCTCTGAGGCCTTCACCAGGGTGCTTCAGGCTTCAGACTCCAGCGGGCCGATCCTCTGACGCTGGACCGCTCCTCCCAGCATTCTACTGAAGAAACGGTGGGAAATCACCCCAAAGCATTCAGTAGCAGCTCTCACAGAGACGGTCCACAGGAAGGTAACCATAGTGCCAAACTCACACATACACTCTAATACACACAAAAACACACACGCATACATGCATGCACACACATGCACACACATACACACACACTCTCTCTTACACTCATACAAACAAACACCTGAGAGTAATGGGCCCTCTAAAGAATTGCCTGTCTATTCCCATCGTTTCTCACTGAACATTGTAATGAACTTGTTGTGTAGATAGCAGAATAATACAGTGTTTTTCCATTATAATTTGTTTTGGAGTGCTCTCATCTGCTCCTGGGCCAACATGACACATTCACAAATCCCTCGCTGCAGCTAAAATTACATTTTACTATTATTTACTTAACAGCCGGAATACAGCTGCCCTGCCGTGTTAGTAAGTAGGCCTTGCTATCTGATACCAGTGTTGAAGTTGGATTGTTTCCTAGGAGAGGCAAAAAAATATTGCCCAAACATGCCATACATGTTACAAGAAAAAAAACGGGTGACTCATAAATCACAAATGGTATCACACTTTAATTATAACTAAGACTAATTTGCCAGATGTGTTAATAACAATCTCTTGAGCAGAGTGAAAAGGCCAATTGTTCCGGTGATTTTAGATGTACAGTCCCTGATTCTCTTATCAGTTTCTCAGTCAAACCGCAAATCCAACAGGAAATTAAAGTGGTAAAATAATTAAGTGCTTTCCATAATGATGTAAGCTATGCCAGTTAACCAATATTTTGGAGACACCATTTTTGGCAAATTACACTGATCTTGACAACATACTGTTTGTATGAGAAAGTTTTTGGGTGATCGTTTCAGTAAACAATATGTAAATTATCTTTGTGCCTATTTTTTTATTTTATGTAAGTAGTATGATATATTATATGAATTATATCATAGTATTATTTTGTTATTGTTGGTTGTGGAATATCTTTCTTAATCCCTTTCTCTAACTTTTTAAAATATCATTATTATTATAACTTTTAATTATTATTATACCTATTATTATACCTATTATTATTATTATTATTATTATTATTATTATTATTATTATTGAATAGTATTATTATTATAATTGAGATATAATAATAGCAGCAAAATCTTGTAAGGATAATATAAACAATTTCCATTGGTCGTATGGTCGTATCCTGAAACGACACCTCAACCAAAATATGAGTACGGGGGCGGGACTTCCGCCTGAGCGGACCCGGAAGATTCGGATGCAAGTTTCCTCATATGCATCCATATGTCTTCTACATTTTACGCTGATATATAGTAGTAAACACATTAAAAATGTTATCGTTAGATTTCCTTGACGATGTGCGGCGCATGAATAAGCGGCAGGTATGTCGACGACTCTTAGTTTGTTACTTCCTTGCTAATCGCTTCCCTTTGATGTCAAATAGGGACACAAAGCTAAATGCTAACCCGCTAGCTGCTACCTCAATCACACGTTGCATTCAATATGCTGCATACTCTATTGTATGTACCTGCACCTTGACCGTGGGATTTACCTTGGAAGAAAATTCGACTGCATTGTCTCAGCATATTTACCACTCTGTCCACTCTTCTCTCTTCATACTACTACTTTTGATTTCGCTCTTGCGGCTCTTTGAACTGCTTTGTAGAACAATCATATTGTATAATGCATTACTAGTCAGACTGATACAATATGATTGCTTAAATAACCACCCTTGGACCATAACGCTTATGTAGTCTGATGTTTAATATGGACCCAGTATTTTGAATCCTCGATATAGAATTCATAATAATAAGGCTTTTTAGTTATATCGACTCGGGTGGCTTGGTATGATATGTGCTCTAAAAGCAATCATAATATGCAATCTGACTCTGTTTTCCTAATCCTAAAATATAGATGTACTTTCACTGTTCCATATTGTGTGTGCAGTGGGACCAAGCCCCAACACAAAACGGTTATTGGTAATTAAGAATACAATGGAGTTTAACCCACAACTTAATGTTGTTACACCGCCATTTCTTATGTGTGTTTTTAATATTTGGCTTATGGCCTGGCACAAGTATTCCTGCATATAAAACGACAAGTACAGCTATCACAAATAACAAAAAAAATGACATGCAGTTAGATGCATTTCATATGAAGAGCAGGAAGTGGTGCTGCTGTAGACATTTGAGGGTAGAACACAGAACCTCTCTTTTGCGCTCAAAGTCAACACCCTAACCACTAGACTACCCCTCCCCGAATCCCCATGCACTGTCTCTCCACCTCAATAAACCCAACCTTTCTGTTTAGATTGAACTGAAGACCTTGTTCTTTGTGTCTCAGCTGTATTACCAGGTGCTGAACTTTGGTATGATCGTGTCATCTGCGCTGATGATTTGGAAAGGGCTGATGGTGGTCACCGGAAGTGAGAGTCCCATCGTTGTCGTTCTCAGGTAAGAATCAGGTCATATGTGTGTGTATATCTATATCTATTGGGCATGTGCCAGTGCCAGCCCCGTCAATCAGCACGACTGACCAGTGAATTTTAAAACAAGTTTGCCGTCCCCTTTTCATGGATCTGACACCCCGCATCTCCATTCTCCATATGCCTGCTCACCAAACCTTTGCTCTGCACTCCATAAGAGTAGTTAACATCATGTTTATGATTTGGATTGTGATATTAAAGATAAGATACTAATGTTAAACAGAGCATGATGCTGTGATATTGTCGCACCAATCAGACACACAGACTTTTAAAGGGAGCCGTTGTTTCATAGGAGACAATGCTATTCAATCATTTTTTGAATTTTTAAAATTTCAAATAAAATTTTCACTTTTATAAATGTTTATCCACCTAACTTTAACTGTATAGCTTGCAGTTTAGGTAACTCCCCCCTCCTTCCGCCGCCCCCTGGTGATCGGATCTTAGATTGGCAATCTAGAATAACCATGATTGGACAATATGAAAATGGAGACGATCGCCCAACCCTAATATATAGATATAGATATATACAATATAGATATACAGTGCATACGGAAAGTATTCACAGCGCTTCACTTTTTCCACATTTTGTTATGTTACAGCCTTATTCCAAAATGGATTCAATTTATTTTTGTCCTCAAAATTCTACGCACAATACCCCATAATGACAACATGAAAAAAGTTTTTTTTAAATGTTTGCAAATTTATTAAAAATAAAAAACGAAGAAATCACTTGTACATAAGTATTCACAGCCTTTGCTCAATACTTAGTTGTGGCACCTTTGGTAGCAATTACAGCCTCAAGTCTTTTGGAATATGAAGCCACAAGCTTGCCACACCTATCTTTGGCCAGTTTCGCCCATTCCTCTTTACAGAACCTCTCGAGCTCCATCAGGTTGGATGGGGAGCGTCGGTGCACAGCCATTTTC
>OOFG01048908.1:0-12964 GCA_900323295.1 Molva molva
CATGTAGCTCAACATACAGACAGTTAATAACCATGTAGCTCAACATACAGACAGTTAATAACCATGTAGCTCAACATACAGACAGTGAATAACCATGTAGCTCAACATACAGACAGTTAATAACCATGTAGCTCAACATACAGACAGTTAATAACCATGTAGCTCAACATACAGACAGTTAATAACCATGTAGCTCAACATACAGACAGTGAATAACCATGTAGCTCAACATACAGACAGTTAATAACCATGTAGCTCAACATACAGACAGTTAATAACCATGTAGCTCAACATACAGACAGTTAATAACCATGTAGCTCAACATACAGACAGTTAATAACCATGTAGCTCAACATACAGACAGTTAATAACCATGTAGCTCAACATACAGACAGTTAATAACCATGTAGCTCAACATACAGACAGTTAATAACAAACATACTCCAGACCAGGAAGTATTAGCAGAGAGAACATTTGTTCTTTCACATTAAAACAACATTGTTCATTTTTCTAACGTTTGTACTCACCTTATAGTGTTTTTGGGCTGCCAGACTATTTCGTTTAAAAAGTGTTGTACTTTGTGTTGTACTCTCCGACAGAGAGAAGTGCCTCCACCCATAGACAAATACACATAGACGCCGCATAGACTGCTTCGACCCGTCGCCGCCGTATTGGAGAGGCTCCCGACCTGCGTTGTGGGCCTGGAAGCTTAGCGCTTCAACAAGCAACGACCACCACCTACAGAACACGCTGAAGATACAAATAATAACACTCACTATTTACAAGTGTTTCTACTTTCCTTCAGTTATTTCATGGGTCTACGAGGCTGTCTTTTAAAGCACGCCCAGGTCCCAGTCAGCCACTAGAGGGCGCCACACTGCCAGTTCCCAGCCAGCCACCAGAGGGCGATACAACGCAGTGTCCCAGGCAGCCACCAGAGGGCGCCACAATGCCAGTTTCCAGGCAGCCACTAGAGGGCGCCACACTGCCAGTTCCCAGCCAGCCACCAGAGGGCGCCGCACTGCCAGTTCCCAGCCAGCCACCAGAGGGCGATACAATGCAGTGTCCCAGGCAGCCACCAGAGGGCGCCACACTGCCAGTTCCCAGGCAGCTACCAGAGAGAATGCAGGGACCTCCTGATTAAACCCTCCGTTTATTGAGCCAGGTGCTCCGTCTTGGATTTATATTTAATGTCTGGTCGTTTTCTATGCTAAGCTCCAAGTTTAAGTAACATTAGTCTTCTATCCTTGTACAGCTTGTGTTTGTTTTTTGTTATTGGAACTTTAGAGATTAAATTACATTAAATTCAGTTTCAGTTTATTTGTAATTGATTTTATTGATGGGTGAATTAAAAATAACAACATAAGAAGAATGAGGACAATCTGACTCCCCAAATATAAAGCATTGATGTGGAGGAAGAGCAGAGGGTTAGAGGGCTGAGTGGACGACTTGAACCAGGGACGCTGTGATGTCGCAGACAGTGGAACAAGCCACACCCTGCCACCGTTAGGAGACGAGAGTGATGAGTATTGGATGAGCCTCTTCTTTAGGCTCCAAACGGAGGAAAGCTCTGATATGGTTGTGGTCATTGCTCTAATTTCACCTGAAAATGGGACAAACATCATATCCTAATCAACGCCAGAGTGTTTGAAGCAGTCTATGAATAGCTAGTTTCATACATTTGTTATGTATTTATTTGGTAATTTAATTTTGCTTTTGATTCTGTTTTATTATCATAAATGTGATTTATGATAGATATGATAACAAGGTTAAGAAAAACATCATAGAATAAGTTACTATATTTTGAATAGCCTACTGTGATCACTGGAACTTAAGGAAACCTTGTTGCTATGTCAGAATAAGAGAAATCTGACGCATCAACTGATATTGGTGATTATACCACAGCAGGTGAAAGGTGTGCATTATGAAAGGAATAAACCACTACGGAAAGTAATGTTATAATGTACTTCCCCCAACCCTCCCAGGATGCATTGCGGCACCCGGACACGGCGACCACGGCCGCGATCGCCACCGCCGCCCCCTAAGGGCTCAGTCGTCCCCGACGACCCCAACACCCAGCACATGGTCCCGAGTGTTCAGGGGCCAGCGCCGACGATGGCTGCGCAGACTCCGTCCCTCCGGGGCAGCACGCCTTCCCCCCTGGTGTGGACGCCCGCCTCCGGCAGCGGGCGACGTAGGCCCCCCTCCGCCTTACCCCAGAGTCAGCCCGAGCCCGGCGGGTGTGGTCGGGGTCCACCTCCGTCGGGGCTCGGGTCGGCCGGAGAGGGCCGTGGGAGCGCTGGGTCGGTCCCATCTGAACCCGCCCCGCAGCCGTCACCCGGACCCCGTCCTCCGCCGCCTGATGTTTGGCCCGTGGGCGGCGGGGCCGGTGTGGATGGCGTGCCGCCCCGTCGGCCTGCAGGCCCCAAGCAGCCTCAGACACTGCTGCGGGTCGAGGTGGGTTGCCCGGCGACGGCTTTGCAGGTCGCCGGGCACCATGTCCTTCCCCTGCCCGGACTGGAGAGCCACGGTCTGCCTGCCGAGGGTGATGGCCGCCCCCGACCCATCGACCCGGGCCCCCCAACGGGTCAGCGGGTCCAGGCCGATGATGCACGGGTCGTGGATGTCGGCTAGCCAGAGCTCGTGCTCCACCTCCCGGTCTCCCACCCGGACGACCGGCCGCCTCCTCCCCCTCGTCCCGGTCTCCGCTCCCGTCACCGTCGTCAGCCCGACGTCGGTTGTCCCCCACGCCCCCGGGAGGACGCCAGGACGCACCAGGGAGGCGGTCGACCCGGCGTCCACCAGGGCCCGGCGGGGTCGACCGTCGGGATGCAGCCAACATACAGGCCCCCGACGGGGCCCGGTCCACCGACCAGGGCGCACCGACCATGGAGAGGCCGGAGGGGCGGTCCCCTCGCTGGACGGTGAGCGGTCCGGGGCAGACGCGGGCCGGGTGGCCAGGCTCACCACACCGGTAGCCACAGCGGTCTGTTGGTCCAGACCAGGCTTGGCAAACCTCCTCCGCTCCCTCCAGACCTTCCTCACAGTCCGCCCGCCGGACGTGCGGTCGGGTGGAGAGCTCCACCTCCGACCGTTCTGCCTCCTCCAGAGCCCCACCGAGGGCCCGGGGCCCGGTGAGGTGGACGTGCTACCGCAGCCGCTCCGGAGTAAAGCCCCTGCAGGAAGGCGTGGAGGGCCAGATCCTCCCTTGCAGCAGCGGGGAAGTCTGGGTACCCGCGCTGGGCGTAGAGGTCGACATCGGCTACGTAAGTCAGCTAGCTGCTCCCGCCGTCCCCTCCAACGCCAGGGCAAGGTGGGTGACCGCCTCCCCTGCACCCCAGCCATTGTGCCAGGCAGCAAGCTGGAACTGCGCTAGGTACGGCTCCAGCGGCGTCGCCCCAGAGAACTTAGGCAGCTTGGCCTAGAACAAACCAAATCCATGGCCACAGATTGGGAATCCGAGGGAACGGATTTACACATCAAGGTTTTTTTTTTCTATCATGTGACCCCAGAGGGTCTCCATACGAACGGATGTGATAGTCGGTAAGGTTTTAGTAAAAACGAACCCATTGAATTTCATAGGAGCAGGTGTGTGAGGGGCGTGGTCAAACGTTGTCAGAACTCACGTCACACTCATTCGAGCCAGGGTGCGCAGCCAATAGAAAACTAGCACTCTGGAAAAGCGTTTTTACCTGAAAGTAGCAGACGTCTTGTATTTACCAAGGATTTTTGTTCAAAAGTTACAGAAATGTTTACAAAAACTTTGTTGAGACACACATATCGCCCACGGCACAATTATACTATCAGCTGCTTCTGAAAATAGTGCCGAGGTATCTGTGTTTGTAGACAAACTACCATTTTGTTGTGTTACTGGCACTCGATTTGAATAAACGACCAATAAATCTTTGGAAAGTATTTAAAGTGTTTCCCCTCACAGGAACAGGAGTAACGAGGCCTGTCCGCGGAAGCGGCTAATGGAAGAAAACGCCAACCCAGAAAAATCTGAATAAAACTGAGTCTGGGGAGCAGAAAAAACGTCAAACAACAGATTTCTCGGCGTATCCCTATACGGTCACATGGGATATAGGTACCCCATGAATATTACGATGATAGAGATTGGGTTTATTATTTTGTTCATCCAATATTGAGAACACCTTAAAAAAAACGTCATAATAATAAATTACTTTTGAAACAGAAAAAGTGTGGGCTATATGAACGTGTAACTAACGTGTAAATAAATCATGCTACATAACAAAATCATGACTGACTCTGTACAGTCATTATTTAAAAAAGATCGACTCTTCTATTGTTTTCCATGAAGAGGCGTGCAGGTATGAGCTATAGGTGATAAACCGACTGTAGCTTGGCGGGATCTTTCCACAGGATCTGAGTGGATGTTCGCACGAGGTAATGCACGAGGCACACTTCTCCGCAAATCCCTGGCCACGGCGTCAGAGAGGCGGGCGACCAATCGGCTCGAGTGGAGGCTGTTTTGAAACGCAGGCGCTCTTGTCCAATCAGGCTGTTCTCGTATTGAGCTAGCGCGATGGCTGTACACTGAGGGGTTTCTGGGAGAGAGGATAGTGGAGCAGAAGACTGAGGCAACATACAGGACCCGGACTTGATCTACACAGCCCAGGTAAGCCCAGGAGCCTCATGCATGTCCTCTTACTTTTCATAATGCCAGATTACAAATCAATTCCGGCATTATTGATAGAAAGATGATGGACTGGTGAACTTCAATATGTTCATTATAGTTTGTAATAGAATCAGGGCCTATTTTAAATCTTTATGTATCATTTTAACTGTTTATAATTTTAAGAGTTTATTTATGCTTAAGTGGGTTAATTACGTGTTGAATATTTCACATGAAGACGGGACATATATATCTCCCATTAATGGAAATATCCGGGAAACATTTAATTCACATCGTCATGTTGTGACACAAAATATACGTACAAAGAATACTGTAATACTTAAGGGTAGGCCTGCGTATAAAATAAAACAAATGGGATCTAATCTTTGGTAATTGTTATTAATGTTATTAACATTATTAATGTTATTCTTACGGCCGGTTGAGCTATGATGACTGAGCTCATCAATGGTATTTTACACGGATTTCGATTTATATTCCAAATGTGGATGTAGGCTATTTTGGAAAGGAATACACGTTTTGGTCGCCTACATAAGGTGCTGGTGTAACTGGAGGTACCGAGGTTGGCGGATCCGAGGCGCACCGCTACAGTAAAATGGCTGGCGGTTTAATCCGCGGCCGAGGTTCTGCTGCTGCACGCAGACCGACTGGAGGGCTGCTCGGGAAAGTCCACATTTACTCTATGTTGCATACACGCGTTCTTCGTTTTCTTACAGATTGGTTTATCTCCTAATAGCAGTATTAATGAATATATTTTCTGGACATTCATTCCATGTTTTACAACTTTCTACATTCGCTCAGCAGAGCTTGCGTTACAAATGGCTGGCGGTCGTCTTTGTTACTGGCAGCATTGCAGCAAGCGACCGAGAGAGGTATAACTTTAGAAACAGTTAAATAACACCACTTATGAAGGCAGAACGCACCCCATTCACATGCTTTTATTTCATAATTTTTCCCTCTCATAAATCTGATTATTTGTGAGTGTTTATCGGCTTTGTGTGAGGAAATCTGCATGTGAAACCAGAAGGGGCGGGTTGCGCTTTGTTGCGTTTAAACCCCCAACAGCTGGTCTCCGCTCTTCTCCAGAAGCCATTTTATTCAATGGGAGACTTTGAGGCGAACCATCGCTTCCATCGCACTACCACCGATACCAGTAATAATGCTGGGCCGACAGTCGGAAAACGCAGAAAAACAACGACTTTGCATGAAAATGATATGGTAGATGTCAAGATGTACTAAAATAAACGTTAGTTTCTCACATGAGACACGCGTTTCTCAAAATGGAAGATGAATAATTCTCGTGGTTGACGGTCCATTTATCTTCCATAGTGACGCTTGGTAAATACTTGGATGAAACCGGTTGTGTTGCGACTACAGGAGATCAAATTCAAAGATTAAAACAATGATTTTGGTAATCTAATAAATTATCTTTGCTACACTAGTTGTATTAATATTATAAAGACTGAATTCAATCAACGTTTTTTTTTTGTTTTTATTACATCAAATTGATAACATAATAAATTATATCAATAAAAAGTTGAAAGTTGCTTACAAATAAAAGAAATGTCTATTTCTGAAGATGTGCATCAAAGCAATTAACGTTATATATTTTTTCATTTATTATATTTTTATATTAAGTTTTAATTTAATAATATAAAATATATATATTTATGTTTTTCAAGATGAAAGATTTCTGTGGCACACTGTACAAATATTGTTCACACACCTTCTCTGTTCTAGTTTTGGACCATAATAACTCGGGAGCAGTGACATCTTATCCAGCTCATTCCAGCTATCAGAATGGCCAAGGTTGGTGGGATTTAGCACTCATTTCTGAAACTATTTTTGAAACCATTTGTGAGTTCAATCGCACGAGACGAACTTACAGGGGAACAATTTGCTACTATTGTCACTCTTAAACCATTTGCCATGTTTTGTTGTGTGTGTCAAGCATGCAAGTGAACTGCAAACGTGTGTCATTAAGACGGTAAAGACGGGGACGGCAGTAAAACGTAGAACTACTAACCCTTCTGCTGTCAGAGTTGTGTTGTGTCAGGTGCTCTACTTAAACATGAGCCAACCCCATGTGCAGGGGGACCCCAGGAAGCCTAAGGGCAAAATGTCCGCCTACGCATACTTCATCAAGACCTGCCGTGAAGAGCACGAGAAGAAGAGTCCAGAGGTTCCCGTTAACTTCACCATGTTCTCCAAAAAGTGTTCAGAGCGGTGGAAGGTGAGGCGAAGAACCGGGTCATTAGAACCTCCTTTGTGCCAGATGTCTTATGTTGTTTAATTATACGTAGGTGTAACATGTCACTGTTCCCTCTGCTAAGCGCCAAGACTTCACTGTATTTTGTATGGTGATCTTTTGCGTTCTGCACTCCCTAGACCATCTCTACTAAAGAAAAGGGGAAGTTTGAGGACTTGGCCCGGCAGGACAAGGTCCGGTTTGACCAAGAGATGCAGCATTTCGCTCCTGGCAGGAAGAAGGGGCAGAAGAAAGACCCAAATGCACCCAAGAGACCCCCGTAAGGAAATGTGTAACAGCATATAATTATATCTGTATAAAACGTATGAAATCTTCTTATTCCTTATGCTTTGGTCATTGGGTTAGGGTTAGCGTTAATTCTCTGGGTTGGGGTTAGCGTTAACTCATTGGGTTAGGGTTAGCGTTAATTCATTGGGTTAGGGTTAGTGTTAATTCTCTGGGTTGGGGTTAGCGTTAACTCATTGGGTTAGGGTTAGCGTTAATTCTCTGGGTTGGGGTTAGCGTTAATTCATTGGGTTAGGGTTAGCGTTAATTCATTGGGTTAGGGTTAGCGTTAATTCATTGGGTTAGGGTTAGCGTTAATTCTCTGGGTTAGGGTTAGCGTTAATTCTCTGGGTTGGGGTTAGCGTTAACTCATTGGGTTAGGGTTAGCGTTAATTCATTGGGTTAGGGTTAGCGTTAATTCATTTGGTTAGGGTTAGCGTTAATTCTGTGCCATCTTCCTCCACTCACTCTCCTCCCACTTTTAGCTCTGGCTTCTTCATCTTCTGTGCGGACCACCGGCCAAAGATCAAGGCGGTGAACCCCAGTCTTGGCATCGGCGACGTGGCTAAGAAACTCGGGGAGCAGTGGAACAACCTGACAGATGCCAACAAGCAGCCGTACCTGCAGAAGGCCAACAAGCTCAAGGACAAGTACCAGAAGGTATGCTAGCTGAAATGACCTGTTAGAAGGCGGTTCTTTACTCTATGAGATGTATAAACATGGTGGCTGCTTGAGTTCAAGTCCTCTGGTGTGATGCAGGACGTTGCCGACTACAAGTCCAAGGGAAAGGTGGGGGGAGGAGCCAGCCTGGTACAACAACAACAACAACAGCAGCAACAACAACAACAACACACCATGATGAATAACGATGATGACGACGATGAAGACGAGGATGACGATGAAGACGACGATGACGATGATGAATAGGCGCTTATTTTTCTTTCTTTCTCTTGGTTAATTGTAATTTATACACTAAAGGATTGTTGTTACTGGTAAGTCATTTCTGGAAACGATATTTCCAATTGATGCCCCAGGGTTGGGAAAACACTAGTCAAATGTTGTGTTCAACTACCAACTATTGGCTTGGCTGTTGTTAATCAAAATAAATGTATTTAGACCTGAATCAATTCAAACTAATTAGTAATCAATCAAAATGAGTCCATGAGAGGTTCCACGCTCCTGGTAGTGTTTTCCCACCGCATCAAGTAGCATCCATTCTTGCATTTAACCAGTTGAGGTGTTACAACAGATGTTCAACAACAAATGTTTATAGTGATGTGTGTTATTGTAAAATGTATTCCAACCTATATTTTATTTTTGTTTTTAATTGTAAGGACAATTTCAGTTGTTTCTTCAAATTGCTAGCTGGAAGTTTGTGTGATATTATGTGTGTGTGTTAGGTTTTGTGTGTTTGTTAACTGACTGAATACTCTCATTCTAAATGATATCTTGGGGAGTAAAACTAGAATTTGGCCCCTGTGACTTTGGCCAGCAGCTCACCTGAGTGCTGAGAGCAAAGATTACACTCAACACAATTGTTGAAAGCACATGCTTAAGGTTATAATAATAAAACATAACTTTACATAACCTGTATGGTTTTTGTGATTGTGAACCACAACTAATTAATGGCATTACTACAAAATCGGTAATAAATATTGATAGAAATAGACATTTTCATGTCAGCCTACTCTTTACTATATTTAAATAAAACGGTTAGTTCGGCTTACATATTTGTCACATTTTACATTTCTGTATTTGTTGTACTGGCCTGTCAAAATTCGAGACACTAGCAAGGATAAAATCTTGCACGTAAAAAATGGGGAAGTGGTGAGCTGTTGCAACTACCATGACGTCATTCAATCTGGAGAAGGGACGATCGCTTCACTGGAAGTGAAGTTTTTGCAAATTCAGAGATTTACTTCAACAAATGTCTGAGGGCTGATCTTTTAATTAAAGGTGGTTCGTCTCCTCTTCATTATAACCGGTAAATGTCACATTTCTGGTAGTTCATTCAAAAATGCAAAACGAACAAATGTAAGCAATAAGATAAAAGCAACAAGAGGAAATGTCCAGAGATGCATCTCTTTAGCTCCAAGGTATCAGGTCCTCGTGGTAGGCCTACTGCAGCTGCCTACATCTGTTGGTCCAGCATCAGCTCGCAGGTCCGTCCCAGCTCGCCCAGCTTCACCTTGGCGTACTCCGCCCTGTTCAACGCCATCTGACAGTCCTTCCGGGCCGAGTAGGTGGAGCCTTCGTGAGGCTGGCCCGTCGCAACCTGAAGTTAAGATGGAGAGGTTTACAGATATACCAAACCCATTCCAATGTACCCCGTCTCCATATGTTCCCAATGGTGTCCTACCTGTGTGAGATAGCGGATCTGGCCACTTAGTTCGCTCTCAATTCGGTTTACTGAGCTTAGAAACTGAGCGAGTTGTCTGTCAAGAAAGCTGGCGTTATGCTTGTCTTTGGAGAGCTCCAGTAGGACATTACCTGGTGCACACATGGAAGAATTACATACCATTAATGCCATAAGTATTATTAATGCCATTCTTTACTGTACGCTAGCTCTTTATAGACCTACAAAGTAGCAAGGTCAACTTTTTATAGCGCTGCATTTGCGGGCGGAGTGCATCGACAAATCATTAATTGAAAAACATGATGGTTCTCCTTAGACGGTCTTCTATCCTTCCAGTGTATCATTAAATCTCCTTTTCTACAGTCTTCTCCACGGCTCAACACCGCTACCATCAGTTGAGAGAGACACATTTATTCTTTGGGGAACTGCTGGACCAAACCCAATGCATAGAGCTAGGTAGTCATGTCTATTTGAGTAAGCGTCTCCACTTCTTTGGAGGCCGTAGTCAAACGGAGCTCTTATATGACGGTATTCTGAACCTGGTCGGTCTACAGAGAGCTCGTATGGTATCGGTATGCTGAACCTGGTCGGTCTACAGAGAGCTCATCGGTCCTCGTCGGTATCATGAAGTTCCTACCAGCGCACTGGAGGATCATTGCGATCTCTTTCTCCACCTCTTCCAAAGCGCGAAGTCGCTCGTTGGCCATCACTGCTTATTTCACTTTCTTATTTCTTTCTTTCGTTGAGTGTCTTTTTTTTTTTTTACCAAAGACCTTTCTGTGTCGGTTAATCGCATTATAGAATCACAACTGCATATTGAAAAAGCTAGGAAACAAAGGCGTTAACATCTTCAAACACCAACAAAATGCAAGTAAATACACCTTAAACGGAAGGGGAAGATGAGCATGCGTACTACAACCATGGACTAGGGCGATATTTGTCGCCCTTTTGTGACGTAGGCGTCAGGATGAACAGCATTGGTCTGAAGCGGTTGTGGGGTTTCTTTGGGGAGCTGCTCACGTTGGAGTCGACAAGGAGGAGGTGACATGTTAGGACGGTTAATATTCACAAATATCATTAACGTCACGTCAAACCATATACACTGAATGTAATGAAAACCGTGTTAGCACTAGTTAGAAGTTACTAGTTAGTTATTCTTAACAAGCTGGTTAAGAATAGGATATACAGGGCTCAATCACACTCAACATAACTTGGGAAAACACACAATAAAGAACGTATTGCTGCAAGGTCCAAGGTACATAATAGAACCAGGAAAGATGTTTTCATCGTTAAGGCAAGCGGAATATAGACATTTTCACTACAGGGTATACTTGGAAAGTCGGTGGGGAAAAATAATAGCACATAATCAGTTCAATAGAAGAGAACGGTTTAATTTAGAGAATATATATATATATACGCATTATATATTATAATTATTATTACCTTGTTTTCGGAGGGTCGTGTGAATCTCATGACCACACTCCAGTCCAGTTGGGGGCAGTAATGCACCGATCAGCTGGGTGCCGCCCTGCGGAGTAGAAGAAGACCGTAGCGGAATAGCAACATGGCGACGTCGGCCTGGCTGCACGTTCCTACCAATATGCGACTAACGGAGTGTCTGGAATCCGTTCTGAAAGATCAACGTCCGCAGTGTTTACCCGCACTATTAGCAAACTACAGAGAACATGGCGTCTTCCCGACCCAGGTAAACTGGCTAGTATTGATGCTTAATCTAAGCTGGTCCCCATCTCCCGTTGGAACCCCCGGAACGGGATGCTCCGACTAAGCGTTATTGGCGAGAGAGAGGGCGGGACATCTGATAGAAGGATGTCCTTTTTGTTACATGTTTTGAATGTTGCTTTGACAAATACTTTGCTTAAATACTCTATTTATTTACCTTGTCTTAGTTTTTTGTTATTCTTGCCAGTGACTGTCAACGGGCGTGCACAGCTCATAGAACAAACAGGAAATGGCGTCGCTGTAGACCGGGATAACGCTACCATTTAGGATCCTCTTTCAGTCTATGCGTAATAGCTTCGTATTGAGCTCGTTAGACGTATAATTTAAAATTATTTAGGAACGATACCACCTAAAGACGAATTACTTTGTTTTTCCCTTTGCTATTTTATTAAATATTTTACCAATTCTTTTCAGACACAGGTTTAATTTGGTTTTTATCACATGTTGAAACGCTACATGTGCATTTCTCATATCTCTGACGTTACATGTTAAAGGAATCCTATTTGATGTCCTTTGGTGGTGTGGTCCTAATGGTAACACACACACGCCAACAGTTTGTCTATCTTCCTAAAGCCCCTTTCACACAGTTCCCGGTAAATTAATGGGATAACATTACAGGCACCCCTAGTGATTAAGGGGCAATGGACAGTCCAGCAGGTGGCGGTAATGCAACACTTATGGATGCCAGCCCCCTTACAATTTTCCGACTGAGAAGAGCTTCCTTACGTCGGAACCTGTCCAGTTTCCAGAAATTATAGAAAAAATGAGCTTGTTTGCAAACAAAAGAAGCTGTTTTGATATTGTTATCCGATCCCCCAAAACCATTGGCTCCTTAAGATAAAACATTGCAGATTCAAATATGTCCTCAGCGGAGTCTTGAGATTGGTTCGCTCGCTCTATGGCTCTACTTGCCAGTGCAGATTTCTCGGGATATAGATCCCTGTTCTCATTCACACAGGACCCCATACAGGAATTCTTCCAGAACATTGCAGGGAAAGATGTGTGAAAGGGGCTTTGCGCCCGTTCACACATGGCATAGCAATGCCGGAATAGATGGGCCAAGGGACCGTCCAGCAGATGGTGGTCATGCCTTCTATGGAAGCCAGATGCCAAGAGGCGGACGGGCGAGGCCGGATGCCTCTTATTACTGTTTTCAGCTCCATCGATACATTAATAGGGACAAAAAAAGAGCGTTGGATGCATTGACACCTTAAGATAAATGGTCATGAATTCAAATACGTCATCAGCGAGTCTTGTGATTGGTTCGCACGGCTTACGTGAAAGTGTCTTTCGTAGTAAGTAGTTAGTTAGGTAATGTAGTAGGTAAGTAGACAAAGTTACCCTTTACGGTTCTCTCCCGGCAATGTGACTGCTTCCATTCACAACAAAGCCGTACCATCATTGATCCGGAAATGTTATAAGTTCTTGAGCAGGCAAATTGCCGGTGCATGTTTCCCATTCACACATTACCCCATGCAGGAAATGTTGACGAACGTGGCAGGGTTAGACTGTGTGTGAAGGAGCTTATGTGTCTGTGGCCGTCCTCAGGGCTCTAATGGCGTGGCGGGGCTGGTGGGCTGCAGCAACGCCAAACTGTCCACCTCCAAGACAAAGTAAGAGTCCATGTTATTTACGTCTCAGTGTTTGTCACGCTGACACATCTGACAATTACATTCACCCT
>OOFG01048919.1:0-11358 GCA_900323295.1 Molva molva
CCAAGAACTAACCCTAACCCTCTGTAACCCAAGAACTAACCCTAACCCTCTGTAACCCAAGAACTAAACATAACCCTCTGTAACCCAAGAACTAACCCTAACCCTCTGTAACCCAAGAACTAACCCTAACCCTCTGTAACCCAAGAACTAAACATAACCCTCTGTAACCCAGGAACTAAACATAACCCTCTGTAACCCAAGAACTAACCCTAACCCTCTGTAACCCAAGAACTAACCCTAACCCTCTGTAACCCAAGAACTAAACATAACCCTGTAACCCAAGAACTAAACATTAATGTTTGTGACATATACCTTACCTTTATTATCCCCAACATATACATACAGATAAATGATTGAATATTAAGCAGAAAAATGTACTTTTATCTAAATTGTTTCATTACAAGAATGTTTTTATTTAAATTTATAAAATAAAGGTGTGTAATAAATTCACTGCTATGCAACTGCAAGACGATGAATTCACACATGAACATTTCCAAAATGTCCCCTTTATTAAGTCCTCCCACTCTTTGTGAATTTATACAATAATGCATACGAGTCATTTTTCAGTACTTCATATTCACTTGATCTGAGTAACAACTTTTATTTACAGTGGAAGTTAATGTGAATGCTGTATGTCTTGTTGCTGTACAGCAGTACATGAATCCACTGACCAGTATGGGTGGCAGCCTCCAGAGGTCCAGCTTCTTGGTGGCCAGCCGGTGGGTCTTGCACTTGGAGCAGTAGTAGAGCTCATCCTCTCCCAGCTCCTCTTCCCCTGTGAAGGCCTTCAGGCAGCTGTCCAGGCTGATGGGCTCGGCCTGGGCTCGGCGGGACTGTTCCACGCTGCAGTGCTCCTCCACTATCTACAGGGGGAGCAATCAGTGTGTCAGATACAAAACACATGCATTTCAGAGACTGGAGTTCTTGGCCGTTTTGCCTTTAGAATGCCTTAGGAACGTAAAATATCTTTGGATAAATATAAATCACTATTGTCCATAGGATAGCCTCACAAGAGACACAATTGAAATCATAAATATGTGCATCGTCCAAAACCTAAATCTCTTTTGGGTTATTGCCGCAAGGCTCTAGATCAGTGGTTCAGCTTTCTGCGAGTGCGACCCACTCATGAAACTTTTTCCCTGAAAGTCATTGACCGCTTTGCGTACAAAGTAGCAGCGAGGTAATAACACCATGTTGCAAAATTTGTTTCCCATTACTCCTCCCATCACTCATTGAGCATCACAAATAATTTAAGTGTTGCCATGCTGTGCCGTGCTGCCATGATAACCAACGAAAGGAGCTCGCTGCACATGTTGAGGCCCATCCGATGGCTGCCTCCAAGATTAAAAGAAAAACGCTGAGCTTCGATTCTCATTGGCGAACGCTAGCATGAACTCACTACTTTCACTCATGATGATGACATCATTCTGAGTGCTTTGTACTTTTTCTGAGCTTGTGAAAATGAATGTTATTTAATCCATAAATGCACGCTGTGGAACGCATAAATGGCACATTGACAAGACGCGGACAGCAACGATTTGGCATTTTCATTGGAGCCTTGGTGTTAACTGCCAATCTTAGCTTTGTTTTAAATTAAACTGTGATTTAAAAACGACTGATCAGTTGAATCTACGAACCACTGCTCAAGATAGTATTTAAAATGCATTGGGAAATTGTCTGTGGTCAGTTCATCTGTCACCTGCCTGGTGCTCTTAACACGAAGAAAAAAACCATCAAACCAAAAACCATCCCTACATTAGTCATTTAACGGTGTAATAGGCCATCCCCTGCTGCTACTTATCTTTTCTCTTTCAAAAACAGCACTTTACATTCAGTGACAAATCCAAAGAATGCTTTCTGACTTGCAAGAATAGGGTTGTAATGTAGTAAAGTATAAACATCCTAGAGGCAATGCTTTAACACAGGGGCTCACAACTGTTGCATGACAAAGAGGAGGGCGGGTGTGATCACTGGTATTAATGACTTTAGCATATATTTTTATATTCATTTTCATGTGTTACATTTAGTTTTTTATGCTTGAATTGTTTTAGTGTGCTTGATCCTCATGAAATGTAGACTTGCAAGGAAAGGAATCTTTTCTCCTTACTTTTTTTCAGCTCTCACAGTGCCAGTGAGCAATGCATCTTCACTTAGATATTCATTGTGTGCATGCGCAGGTCGGATGCCTGCACCAGCTAAGTCACCAGTGACCTGGGCGACTTTGGCCAGACTCCCCAGTATATCAGGATGTCATTGTAAAACCCAGGATATCTTTCCTTTCAAACCTTCACACCAAGAATGATAGCAGGTGTCAATGTACACATTCCCTTTAAATATGGCAGTAGATGGGCCCTCAAGGACGAGTAAGAAACAGAGTGAGCTTGGTCAAAGGACCCTCTGATGCCACAGGTTTATTTAAAGCTACCTACCCTCTCCTGGGAGGTCTGGTAGCGGAGGTGCAATGCGGTGGGGTCCCAGTCCACGGCGATGTAAGCATTACCCACAGAGGCCCTGTCGTCTGTGCACTCTATTGCGCAGCCCCGGCAGAACCTGCAGAGAAGACAAACTGTTATTTTGGGCATTCAGGCAAATCATACATTTTTAGCAACAAACAATCACCATTTGGTTTTCCCCTAGTTTTAACCAGACAACGACCCAAAACACAACTGTTTTGTTTTGGGTCATTGTCTGGTTAAAACTAGAATGTAATAGTGGCACTGCGCCACCATGCTCCTTTCCAGCGCCACCATGCTCCCTTCCAGCGCCACCATGCTCCCTTCCAGCGCCACCATGCTCCCTTCCAGCGCCACCATGCTCCCTTCCAGTGCCACCATGCTCCCTTCCAGCACCACCATGTAATATTTCTAAACAGGGCGACCACTAAGCTTTTAGATGTTTAGATTTATATGTTTAATCGACTAATAACATTTTCATAACTTCTAAAACGGCTCAATTGGAAATGCGTGTTTTATTTGAAAAACGCTTGAAAAAGCGAAAGTAGCCTATAATATGAAGTGCTTTCGGTGGCTTTTGGATCCACACCTGGTCCGAGTCCGACTCGGTTACGGTAGAGCTTCAATGTAAAGCAGATCCCCTGAGTGCCTCTTTAGATATTTGGTCTTGTTCTGTGTTTAATATAATGGGCGGTAATGGATGGCGCTGCATGGAGCATCAAGGATTTGTGTTTGCTGGAAGAGGGCAGCACTGCGCTGTGTGGCCCGCCAGTGTCAGCGCTCCCATTGAAAATACGACCCACTTAAGTTCCAATTAAGACACACGGCTTTGGCGGACGTGCGTTAACATAAAACAAAAAGCGTTGTACATTGTGCATAGTTTCAATGAAATTGCACAGCAGCACTAGTGCTATTCAAGACCATGCAAAGAAAACCTAATTAGAAGACATTGTGACATGTCTGCTTTAGATGGCATTGCCTTCAAAAGGCTGAAGCTGAAACATTTGCCTGGCCCAATAGGTTTATAATAATATGAACCATTAAACAAATCAAAACTTCCTAGAGTTCTCAGATGACGGATGCCTCACCTGTACCATGGACACCAGGCACAGGAGATGCCATCCTTGCTGACAACGCGGAGCGTGAAGGGGTACTGGTAGCCCATGCTGTCGTCACTTCAGGTCCAAAGACAAAGGAAAATATGTTTTATGTCATTTTAATAACCCTAATGTATTTTTAACAATCATCCATATCATTTCTGTTGCGACGTAAAGTTAACTGATGGGTAACATGAAGCAAGAGTTTCTAGTATGAATTTCAATGTAGTTTGGGCCGCTTCTGTTCGTGTATTGTTAATCCTGTCTTTCTGAATTATTGATACCACTGACAAGTGTTTAATTTGAGTATCTTGTAGCTCTGGTCATTTTGGATTTATTCCTTTATTATATAAAATGTATTATTTAAAAGAAAGCTGGATGAAAGACTGTAAACAATCACCCTCCAAATGGCAGTAGATTTGTATATGCGTAAGTATTTGTCCAGTAACGGTAGCTTGGTGCTTGTTTGTGTGTGGCTGCTGACCAGTCCTGGGCATGGTTGCTGGCCTCCTGCGGTGGCAGCGGGCTGGCTAGCCTGGACACCTGGATCCACACGGCGTCGTACAGGTCCTTCCTGCTGGTGTGCACAGTGCACGGCACAATGAGTGGCATGCCGAACAGACTGGGGCGATTCTTCTGAGACGACAGGAAGTACAGCTCTGTCCGCATCTAGAAGGGCACACAAAAGGTTCACGCAAAAGGTTCACACACACGGACGCTACGCTGCACCATGCACTCATGCTATGGACACCATGCTCTATAAATCATTGTAATTGTTCTATATTTAACATACTAATCATTCAAAAGCTACTGTGCAACTTATGCAATTCACACTCATTGAAAGAACATACAACCATCTAAACTCACCATTTTCCTGTGCATAGCGATGATGTAGCCAATGAAGGGGCTCTCCTGGAGCATTGTGATGTGCCCGTTAGGAATCCCGTTGGCCAGGGGCGTCTCTGGACTACAGGGCACCGGAGTGGTTGGCCTGCTGTTAGCAATGGGGACAGGCTTGCTGCCTGCATGCCCGTTAGCTGTTGAGCCATTGGCTATTGGTGTTATGTCTGTAGAGAAACGTTCACACAATTACATACTACATCATTGCTGTGGACAATCTTTTTTTTTAAAGAAGGCAAAATATTTGGCATTTAGGGACCTCGCGGACACGTCCAGCATAAATAACTGGCTGTGCGAGGCTAGCAAATTAGTTTGATTTGTAATGTTATAAGTAATAATGTTTAGTAATTATATCCTTAAGAGAGATACGTCTCTATCACTGTCTCCGATCAATATGACATGCGCAATATAGCTCTTGGTATTGGATCTTTGGCTTGATTATACTTTCAAATCCCCTAACTAGCCTGAGCAACCATCTCATACTCGTCTCCAGACATCCTGAATGGATGTAAGGTAGGAGTACATCTGTTTAGGACAGTAGCACCAGAACCCAAGGAAGAAGTCAAGTCTAGGTTGAAGAAGATTACGTTCATGACTGTGCTGGTGACAATGATTATGATAGCATTGACAATTATTCCTTAAAATGGAATTAATAAGGCTGGGTATTCACATATCCTGTGTGATGTGTTAGCCTGCCTTCCATTTCCTCTACTAGGGATTACTAAATATAGGTTGGTGCAAGGGGGCCGTTGCCTACTATGCCCTAAAGAGTAACAGAATAGTAATATCTCATCAAGTGCCCGGGTCACTTCCCGGGGTTCAATTTTCGTGTTTAGTTCCTTTTACCAAACAGGACAATGATGTATGACTACTAATCTGATTCAAGCCACTCTAACAGTCAATGTATCATTTTGTATTCATCCCAGTGCTTGAGCAATACCTACAAACATGTTTACCTGTGAGTGTAGGTGAGGTGAGAGAGGTTGGAGAACCAGGCACAGGAATCTCAAAAGCGCACAGAAAGCCGTTGACAGAAAGTCGCACCTTCTGGTTGTCCTGTGGAAAGTTCTGCAAGACAACCATACACAAACTCAAGGAAATCAGCATATGCTGTCTGTAATAGTGTTTTTTCCACTGCATATTATAGTAGTGTGCTAAACAGAAGCAACAGCAATAGCATAGTACCCCAAACCACACCCAGATCCCTGTGCCAGGGGATCCCAAAAGCATGTTCAATTTGTATATTCTGCTTATTTGCAGCTTACCCCTTCTGTATGTATGTAAGTATCCAATACAAGAAACCCTGAGACCTCATGAACACTCCATGTTTTCTATCCACAAATGTCCCATTATGTTTTAAATAATGTTGTTTTTAGTTGCTAAATACTTGCTAAATGTTCTTGTGTCCGGGGTTGTTTGGAAGTATCAGAGCATTGCATATTTAAACTCAATACTACAAGTCCACAAAGAAAGTCACAGAGCTGTCCTGTTTAGGAGGACATGAAGGAAGGGAAATGAGGCATAACCCTTGATTATATGATTGCAATCCTGCTACGCATTTCAGCCCTTGTCATGTTAGTTATTCTCTGTGCTGTATGGGTTGATAGGTTCGGTGGTCGAGACAGTGGAACCACGACACCAAAGCACTGGCTAGCGTTATGAATACTTAGAGTTACTAAGAGTATTCTTCCCAAAAAACAGATAGCAGCCATTTTCAAAATCCTCATAGTGCAGCATTTCCTGTACAGAGTTGTTTCTTAGTATACTGGAAGAGTCGGGGGTGTACCTTAATGTTGGAGGTGTGGACCTCAGCCAATAGGATCTGTTCGGGTTTCAGGGTGCACAGTTCACTCAGCTGCTTCTTGAGCCCAGTGTACTTCTCATCCATATTGAGCCTCAAGCCAAAGCGCACGGGGGTGGAACCGTCCAGTTTAATCACTAGACATGGACCAGCACAAGACTGTCATGTTACAACAAGCTGGCCATTATGGAAGGCTGTATGAACATCGGCAGTTAAAACATTTCATTGTGAAATAACATATATGTATAACCGTTTAATTATTTTAATTGAAATTTGTATAGTTCCATAATATATCTATGTTATATAAGATAATTGAACACTGTTGGCCCATACATATGTCAATATAACATATGTCAATGTAAAACAATGCCTGTAGTCGCTAATGTGGATGTACATAACATTGGTTAGACCCAAAACTTCTCCCACTCCTCACCGGTGATCTCTAGGTGCATTGAGCTGTCCATGGGCAGTGGCAGGGACAGGAAGTTGAAGGGGTCAAATCGGGCACTGATGTGGCCACATGTCTTGCACTTCACCTGGGACTTGAGCTGCCCGTGAAACAGGTCTACTACAATGGAGCGATTCCTGCGCAGATGGTTTTCCCATGCCTTCACAAGAGAAAAACAACAAATAAGAAACAACTCTCTACTCTCCTATTTGTTACTTAGGTTTCTTAAGGAATATCAATAAGTGCCAGTTGACAACAACAACAATACAAGCCAGAAAACGAGCAGTCTGACCTCAGAGGCCACCTCCCAGTCTGGCCGCCCGTCGCTGTCCTTCAGCTCCACGTAGGGCTTGTCGTGGACTCGGTTCAGGTCCTCATGGAGGCCGTCCAGCAGGAAGGCCAGCAGCTCCTGGGAGTCCTGCTGCTGGAAGCCATTGAAGCGTGGTGCGTACTTTGCTATAGTCCACTGGAATGATTTATTTGGACGGTGATGTGGGAAAAAAGGGATTGAACAAACACACGCAAGTTTAAAAACAAGCGCAATTGACAATGGGGCTCAGTGACAACATAGTAAGAATACCTATTGAATTACTTGCTTATGAATGGCACCTGACATGCGAGGCATCCACATATAGCCTAAAGGGCTGTAAACCCTGTTGTACTAAACCTAGCTTTGGCACCAGGCATTTCAAATACGGAAGGCCGGTGCAAACAAGTCCTTCCCTGTACGGTCTTATCTTCATGCAAAAGCTCAGTCTAGTTTGTAAAGCAAAATGGTTGCACATTCTGCTTCATAATGTAGGCGTAGGCCCGTGTAAATACTGGTCTGATTATGAACTCATTTAAGGAGGAACACACGTAACGTTTAATCAAGAAACTTACTCATAATGCTATAAAGAGTCAACAACAATAAAACATTTGTAAAACAAATAAAATGTCAACAAATCTTTGGCCTTTACAACAAATTATTGTGCTGTAGGGATGTTAATATAATACTATAATTCTGGTAGAAAACTCGATCAATGGAATAAGCATTTCTGTTGGATCTTTTGTTCCATTGCAGTTTTCTAGAAATCCAACAGCTTCTGACAATGTAGACAAACTACTGCAACTTAGTCTTCTCCTTCTCCAACTTAGTCTGCACAAACTCTTTATCATGGCTCATATGGCTGCAAATATGTCATTAGTTATAAAGGGGTGGGGTGCCAACCCTGAGTTTGAGTGGAGCCACGTTCTTCTGCGTCCCGCTCCACAGCTCCATCGCCAGGTCCCCGTAACACTTGGCCATATGTCCTCGCATCCCGATGGGATTGGTTCTGGAAGAATGGCACAATTAGGGTTCTATGCAATACTGAACCATGTCACTCAAATGGATTGTAATGGAACAAGGTAGCATATGTAAACATATGCAAATGTACCCCTGTTGACAGACACACACACACACACACACCTGTTGAGCTCATAGAGGTGTCTCCCTGAGATGAAGTAGTCAGTGAGAGGCTTGGTGTTGCTCACACACTGGATACTTGAATTCATGAAGCATGTGTTGCCAAGGTTACTGAGGCCAGTGGCACCTTTTTCCGTAGGTACTGATGGATAAGTGGGAGTAGGAAAAAGGAAATAACACATTTATTTATTTAAATTCTGACTGACTTGGATAAGATTCCACCATTTGCATTCACTTTCTTGATGAATTGGTGATCAGAAATCCAAAGTGTCTCCTATTGTAAACAAACTGTGAAGATGTATATAACCTATAATGAAAAGATATTGACCTTGGTAGGGCGACGAGGTTGCAGCTTACCTTTATGTCTGTCCATCTTACTGCTGTTGGCAATAAAAGACATTTCCTCTGGCCAGCTCATGTCCTTGTTCCTGACTGAGAGAAGAAAATGGGCCATGTTCCTAATGTGCAACTTTACACCTTTACATTTACAGTTCTTTAATATTACATGGATACAAAGATACAGTGGAATAGGTATTTTAGACGAACCCTCAATTACTAAGTGTTGCTCATCTTGGATCTTCAGACCTTCCAGTGTGTGGTCTTCGTCGTCCAGGAGTGTGAGATAGTTCTGGACACAAAGGAAGGAACAGGAGGGCATCAGCTTCACCATTAGGCTTGGGCGATATTACGGTATTACGGTATACCAGGGTATTTAGAAATACTGAAGGTATGATATTAAAAACTGTCACAAATACAAACGCACCTCTTTTTCCGACATCTTATGAATACATTTTGTATTATGTTGATATGTATTTTGGCAAAGTTTTGAAGCAGGATATATAATTAAAGTGTCCAAAATAAAGTCTTCGCCGTTGCATTGTCGTTGCGATTGAAATAGGTTCGTTGGCCAACGATGAGTGGCTGGCCCGGGTAGGCGGAGTTCCCTCCCGTTTGACAGGTTTTTCAGTAATGACTGCCCGCCCCGAACGTCCCGACATCAAAAATGAACGTGACATTTATAGCAGCATTCTGCTGCTTTGGTGGTATTAAAATATCACACATCTCAAGTTTGAAAGTATATCATTTTTTAAGATAGAAAGATATTGGCCATTCAACAGATATTGACGCTCCGGATTACAGCGATCAGACGCGGGGAACTAGAGACGCGATCATCGGTAGGACACGGTGTGTCTAGCAACAACAATCTAACAATGCTGACTTTAAAAAAAAAAAAAACGAGTTCACAAGTAGGTCCTACTCGTTGAGATTTGCACCGAATCTATGGAAGAAGGGCGCTTATGTCCTATCTATTCATTATTCTATAGGCCATAAGTATTTAAACCGAGCAAGACTTGTTGAAGTTGGAAAGTTGCATATTAGACACACAGCATTGTAGGCTAGACAATGCCATACATGCTACAATGACTTCTATCACCAGCAGCTCAGCTTAATTTATTTTTATTATTAACATTTAATTTTTACACAAATACCGTCATATACCGTATACCCCGGTGAAATGTCAGGAAGGTATGAAAAAATAGATAGCGCCCAAGCCTATTCACCATACTTTATCATGAGACCAACAACGCTATCTCTTTTGCATTCCTATTCACTGGCTTTAAACACTTTAAACTTTCATAAATTCCAACAATAGCTAAATACATGTTGTAGGAAACATTCTTAATTTTTTTTGTAATGAAAACATTATGATGTAGATGGAAAGTGTTCCCTCCTTTTTGAGGTTAATTTGGTAAATTAACTTGCTTCAAACTAAATAAAAGCCAGCTATTGTTATTATGATTATTACAACACAAGACCAGTGCAGAGAAAAATTCTGCCTCTCGCTGTTTTGAAGGACAGCCAGCTCCTCGGTAAACGATAATCGATATTCCGATGTGCAAGGGTTGCAAATTTTGTCAAATGCAGCAGACCGTTGTAAACAATGCTCAGTCAGGAGATCCATCAGAAACCTGCAGATGAGGATAAATGACTGGCATGTCCCTGACAGGAGACGGGCAGGGAGTTCATGGCTTGGAGCGACAACACGGAACAACATGTGCCACCGCCAAGCCGCGTCACTTTCACAAATGTATCAGCCACTTGGCCAATCAAAGGGATTTGGCAGAACGGTGGGGTTAGTACACCCTGCATTATCCGACAAGAGAATCATCAACTGCTGCACTGATTTAAAAAATGACAGATGACAGACTATAGTACAGCAATGGGAACACACCTCGCTGTTGTAGAGCCAGAGTCTCATGTCTTCCTCCTTGATGCGGAGTCTCTGGGACAGGTAGAGGTGGATGTCTTTGATGGTGGCCATGCGGCTGAAGCAACCCGTGTAGGCCAACACCCGCTTGAGGGGGGCGTTGGGTGATGGCACATTACCTGCTGGTGTGAACTGGAGGGTTAACACTTACTATTTCATGCCTTTAGGAAAGTCTGCCCAAACGCATTTACTTAAAGTGGCAATCTCGAATCTAGAATTTCCCAAAAATTTAATTTAAATAAATGTCTGTGAAGTCACCATCTACGGCCGAATGAAGTAACACAATGGTGATAGAGCCTATGGCCCACTGAGTAAAGTCCTCGCATTAGCAGGATTAGGAATGTTACGAACTGGGTGTCGGTGGCGACTTTCCCGCCATGCATTAAAATCCCACGCTGTGCAGTCAGTGATACGTTTCCGTCAGCCAGCATTGGTTGTCACGGTAGAGCGGATATAGCGGAGCTAACGCAAAAGACTCGCTCTGCAACTCAGTTCTGTGTGTAGCGGTGTCCAGTGTTTTTCACTACAGGTGCCAGATTGCCACTTAAACCTTGCACTACGTACGTTTTCAGTATGTAAGCTTGTGGCTTGAGTTGTAGACAACAGTCAATTTTCAGGCAACAGTATCTAACATTATTCTTAATTGAGTACATAGCCTCAGTTGGAAGTTACATAGTGCAGGTTTAAGTAGAGGGATTTTTCATATTTATAGTGGTTATGGATGTGAAGTGTGCATATTGGAACTGAAATATCACTTGATGGATCATCCCACAAGAGGAGTATGAGCTACATGATGTGCCATTTAGGTGTAGTTTTCCAGTTACCCATTATTTCACTTGTGTTGTGTGTATGTAATATGGCTACTTTCAGCATACCCATAATCTTGAATGTCAATGCTCACAGAGGAAACAAATCATTGGCATCGGTCTACTGTGGGATATTA
>OOFG01048921.1:0-12674 GCA_900323295.1 Molva molva
GCATTCACATGCACACACACACACACACACACACACACACACACACACACAGACACACACACACTCACACACACGCACACGCACACGCTGCACACACACACACACACGCACATGTATGAAAGCTCACACACACACACACACACGCACACACTCATGTAAGCTACATGTAAAGGGATAAAAGAAGCTTGTCATGGGGGAATCTGCACCAGAGGGAGCATCCCTCATGTATAATCCCCCATGAGAGGGAGAGAGAGAGAGAGAGAGAGAGAGAGAGAGAGAGAGAGAGAGAGAGAGGGTGAGAGAGAGAGACACACACACACACACACACACACACACACACACACACACACACACACACACACACACACACACACACACACACACACAACAGTGTGTGAGGAGATGGCTGATGTTTGGCTCATAGATCTACACATCCTGTAAGCCCTAAGAACTGTGGAGAAGAGAAGGCTAGTTAATGGCACAGTGGTTTACAAGACTGTAGCGATATGTTTCCCATATGTAATCACAGGGACATGGTTAATCACCAAACGCCCGCTCTCTGACAAGCCATTCATTACAATTATGCGCCTTGCATGACTACAAAAAAGGTTACCGATTGGAACAGATTTCCCCACAGTGTGGAGTAGACAACAACAAAAAAAGACAGGATTGGCAGGCGTGAATGAATCCAATGTCTTGTGGAATTTGTATAAACAACTAACTCCTCGTACTCTGATCCTGTTTATATTAGACTATCCTTCGCCTCCATCGCTCATACTCTCGCTCCATCATCATTGTTTTCTGTTGAATGTACATCGCAGATCTTATTATATTATAGTTATATTTCCTACTGTGTTTGGCTTGGATGTTTGTAATATGTCAGTGCAATTTGTACAAGGAGAAATATGACATACACAGTGAAGGATATACTATTTGTAATGAAAGATTGTCATGCATTTGGGCTTGATGAAAACATTTAATGAACCATGTCTATTGCTGAAACAGACCTGATCGCTTCAACTTATCCACTTGAGAAGAAAATCCAGAATAACTTCTATAATTGAGCTGTTTCATACATCAACGCTTAGACTATTAAAACAAATGACATGACTTAAGTGGTTTAATAAATCCCTTGTATATGTTCAAAGGAATCACTTAATCATACAAGTATGCCTTTATTTTATTTTAAATAATAATTATAAATGGATGTGCTTACACAAACACACACACACACACACACACACACACACACACACACACACACCGATGTCCAGTCTTGGACAAGAGTCTGAGCCTCGGGGTTGGGGAGAATATGGGAGGGCACAGAAAGGGCAAGAAAGCGAGCTAGGGGCAATGAGAGCCCTGTGTTTACACTGGCAGGGTACAGAACAGCTCAGGAGCTCTGTGGAAATGACCGGCCCCGGTCCTCCTTACCCAGGGAGCAAGCCTCCAAATATATATATGAGTGACAGGGCCCTGAAAGACTTCACACACACACAATCAATGCATCCCCCCCGACACACCTCCTGGGGGGACCACACCAAACAAAACAAATCAGAGATAACAAAGGGAAATGTTTTCCATACCAGAATGGTGTAGTAGGAAAGGGAATTTTGGGCAAGTTGTGTAGATAACACAGGAAAAGTGAAGGAATTGTTGGCTGGCTGGTTGTTTACTGTTATCCCATAAGGGGGGAGGAATGCCAAGGCCATAGCAAGGACGGCATCAGCTGGGATCGTTTTTCATAAACAATGTACACGTTGCACACAACTGAGCAAAAAGAAGAAAGAAAAACATACTAAGTAAAATAATCACTACGTTTCTGCTAGTGATTTGCAAGTCATTTTCTTTATCTGGGAAATGTCATCAGACACAAAAAAAAGGCCACAGGTTCAGCCTGAAGGGCATTCAGAGTGAAACGCAAAGAGTGAAAACATGTTTGTTTTTTTATGTTATTCGCCGGCAATAATAAAAAAAGGAGCTTTACTAGTGTATTCTCCATGAAATCCATCTGTTCCACAATGCCAAGCTTCAAAAGGAAGTAAGACGTTGTGTATCAGGATCTGGATCGACATTAGCAGGGCCTGAGCTATTGATTCGGAAAATTTGATTCTACTGATTCAGATAATTCCATTAAAGGGCTTAAGCCTTTTTTTCACAGCAGCTTTAATGTTCTGAGACGGCTTCAAAGAGGAGAGAGAGGCGCTGGCTTAGTGATCACATAAAAGACGGCCAGCTGAAGAGACAGAGGGACTGGCACACGATAAATGAATGGATTAATGAATGGGTGTAAAGACTGATGGTCCAACAGGCAAGCAGGTCTGTCCCCATCCATCACAATGTCCATCACATGTGAAACGCTCACACCCACACACATTCACGGCTAATAAAGAGGCATGTAATTAGGTTTTCCAGTTTGCCTTAACTGTTGTATGTGCATCCATCAAAGTCAACCCAATTACCCACAAACACCTTTATTTGTACCACGACTTAGAATGGCTTTCACTCACATTAGGGATCCATCTTGACTCAGCGCTTTTGGCTAAATCTCAACCAGTAAGATTGCGCCAAAGGTTTTCACACCAACTCTAAATTATACACCAAGTTTTGTACGAATCAAGAGAATCAACCGTAGGAACCATTTTTTTTTTCTGTTTATTGGAGACGTTTTTTGTGTTTGACCAAGACTTTGACAATCAAGAGAATCAACCAAACCAAGGCCAAACTCTCTCTTCTCGCAAGATTGGAGGTTACAAGACTTCCTACTTTGGGGGGTACAGACACACAATCGTCTCTATTGCTTTATTGGCATTTATCCATACTGATGTTGCAGGGGTCTGGAAATGAAGTCAACAAATTTTATGACTATCTTTGCACCATCACCTACTCATAGAGGACTCTGGGTCCTCAACCTTAGGGCTATGATTGCCATCTAGTGGAAATAGTTACCATTCTGGTACCGCTTCTATTATGTTGAAGTAAATAAATAAATCTACTGTATAACAAAACATTATTCATGAGGCTTTAAGAAAGGCTTTGTTTAATACAAAGGAATGTAGGCATAAGTGCTCAATACAATATTATCATCAATCACTCCAATCACATCGTGAACTCTGCCTGCCAAAAATAAGTACTATTGTGATTTCTTTTGCTTTGTGATAGTTCAGTTTCATCGCTGATGTTCCAAAACTGAATGATAAATGAATGACTGCCATCTGATGCATATTACTTACAATGGGATGCTTATTTCTCCAGATCCTGGAAATAAAGAGCACATGTGTGATGACTGAGAGATTGCCACAAATCAAATCAAACTGGAATACTTGTTCGATGGGTTCCCGAAAGAGCAAATAAACCAGAAAAAAAAGTCCAGAGTCCAAAGAAAGTCCAGAAATTAGCAGTGACTTACTGGGAGATAACGATGAAGTATTTACACATCCTGCCATGGCAGTGCTGCATTTAGTAGATAGTATTAGGGGAAGGACTGTTCAGTAAGTAGATATTATTAGGTGACGGACAATTCGATAAGTAGATAGTATAAGGTGACAGACAGTTCAGTGTATAGCTTTGACATACTGCTGACCTTTGGAAAAAATGGTGAATAAGTATACAGTATTTAACATGGGTTTTTAACCAATGTAAGTGCAGTGGGCTCAAATTTCCACAATTACGTTTTTGTCTAGAATGCATTATGCCCCCTAGAGGGCAACAATAGACTATTCCATTACTGACACAATTTCTTCTTTTGCAGCAAAGAAATCCAATAGAGGAATACAGAACCTCTGAAAACGAAATGACTTGCTGCCTGAAACAGCATAAGAACAGACAGTATTATGACATTATACGTGGAGAGTGTTTTGGCACTGAAGTAACGATTTTCTCAACAAGAGTGGGATTCTGCTTGCATCTTCGGGCTGTGTCGGTCTCTCTACCCGGTGCGGCCCGCAGCAGAGGGATGGCAGGGGGTCACTCAGGTGTCACACCTTGGGGCAGCTCCACCACGACGGGGGCGCAGTCCTCCAGGTCGGCGTCAAAGTCCCAGTGGAACTTCTTGGTGAGGTGGGCCTTGAACTTCTCCGCTCTCTTCCGCAGGGTGCTGTCCACGCCGGGCCCAATGGCAAACTGGAAGAAGTCCTGGAAAACAATGAGTGTAAACGGAGGGTGGATACTTTTTTAAACAATACAATGCACTATATAATGTTTTGGATGTTGGAAAGAGTATGGTCAGAAATGTTAAGTTCTTGTATATCTTTATTGCATAGCAATTTTGGATCCGTTATTAGTCATAAAAAGCACACTGTGTTCATGTACATTTCAATTGGCTTAAAGCTAGTGTAAGGTTGAGGACCCCAAAATACATGACTAGCTCGCTAGCTTTAGCAATTGGTCTGCCTAGCCTTGGGGAATACTCTGGTCACGCATAATGAGTGGACGGGCAGAGTGCGCGCAGGTAGACAGGTAGGTAGGTAGTTAGACAGACAGGTAAGCCATCCAATAATTTCATTCGGGCTGAATTTAATTATTGGATGGGCTTATTACAGGCCTGCGACAGCCACAGATTGTTTTCTTTTAGTAAGAGAAATGAATATGAGAAAAAATGCTTCTCAATTGAATTGCCTTCCCTAGCTTTAATATGCACAACTTAAACATATCTAAATTGCTTAAATAAATAGTAAAGGGAACATCTAGTAAAAGAAAATCTGAAATATGTAATTTAGCATTTTCCGAATATGATGTCGGGGGAGGTTTAAACATACCTTCTATCATGGCCTGGCATGCCTGCATTATTATTTGATTAACATGTAGAGATGATTAGTCACAATTATGAATCATTCCAATGGGCTACCTGGAGTGTGGATGTGAGGAAGTTGTCCTGCGATACAATGTCAACAAAGAAGTCTGGTGGGATTTCTCCAAGTTGATGGTAGAGCACAGCAATGAGGCCCAAGTACAGCTCCTTGTGGCTTCGCATGGCGTCCTCCGAGCGACAAAGAAGAGCCAGCAGCCGCTTCCAGTGCTCAAAGCCATCGTAAACATTCCCAATCACGAAGCATACAAAGGCAAACTGTAGCTCGCCTGTGGAGGAGGATTGCATTCTTATAGTTAATATTACAATTCTTATAGTTAATATTACAATATTTTTGCCATTAAGTTAGTATAGTAAGTATTTAGTACGTATAAAAAATAAATGAAGTCTGCTTTGACCCCCAACCAACCCTGTGGACTCTCACCTAGAATGTTGAGGGGCTGCAGTTTGTAGTGCTTCTCCAGCAGCATCGCCAGGGCGTAGCTCAGATCCAGGCTACACTGGGTGATCTGGGCTGGTGTGGCCCCCGGAGGGTACGTCTGACTGGGGATACTGGAGAAGCGCAGCTCTGTGCCTTCCCTCTGCTTCATCAGGGGAAGCTTGTCTAGGCCCTCCTTCATACTCTGACATGCAACGTCGTTCTTGGGCAGATTTTGCTCTTCCCTGTCCTTGGTGTGTTTGAGCTGGAGCTCAGGGATGACGTCACAGAAGGCACACACTCTGCCAGACAAAGGCTGCAGCTGATTGGCCACGTCCTGGGTCAGGCGGTCGGTCAGAGACACCCACTTTCGCATCACTTCATATGGGTAGGGCCCAAGGAATGGGTCTAAGTCTTGTAGGTTGGCCCTAACCCGACTCACCTCCTCCTCATTCTCAGAGGCTGAGAAGTCTAGATCTTCCTCTTTTGGATCCCAGTTAGCCAAAAGGATATCCCGTTGTTTAAGGGTGAGAAAGAGGCCTGTCTTTGGGCCAGTTTCACCTCCAATATGAGCTGGGTTAGAAGAAGAGTAGTGCAAAAAGTGCAATCCTGGAGGAATCATCTTGACACCTCGAAAGCGGGGACCAACCTTCCAGCTCTTGTAGTCAATACCCAACTCTGTGCCCTGAGGGACTCCCAGCAAGACCAAGGTAGCTCCCTCCTCGAAGAGCCTCCGAGCAACATCAGGATCCATGTCCACACCGGCCATGGCTTGTCAATCACCGAGCCAATTACTGCTGAAGGAAACCAGGCAATCATTTTATTTTAATTAGACAGAAATAACGTGTGACGTTTCAGTCTCATTGTATGCATTATGGTAGTTATAGTTACTTTTATTTCAACATAGACTGGATAAAATAGTTCGATTCTCCCTGACCAGAAATACCGATTGGACGTTTGCTCTGCCAGCAATGCATGTAGGCTAAAATCACAAGAAGATAAAACGTCATTACATATCTAGACTTGTATATATTTGTTATGTTACGATGCGTTTTAGAAATAGTAATACATACGTCAATATCGATGGAAGATCGGCTATTCAAGACTGTGCGTGAAGTTAATACTCCCGTAAGAAACCCACTATTACAACAAAGGTTCCGCTGCCGCAACAGAAACGGTTGGACGAACGGCTGCAGTTCTGGTTCTTGTTGAAAAAAAATGGCAAACTTTACAACTTGGGTTCATCAGTGAAATAATCAATTTTATTTTACTCGAAAGTCAAACAGTCAAATAATGTACACTGTAATGTTTCAATATTGGTAACACTCTTCCGGTTATGTGATACCACGTGATCTTATAACTAGAGTTCCGCTGAGCTGGAGGAGTGAGTCTTATCTTGTAAAATAATATACGCAAAAATACAGGCGATGTCTTTTGATGTAGGTTTCATAATTCATCTTGAAAACGGAAAATAGTTTACAATGTTAGCATCTCTAATCTGGAATTGGACCGAAACATTTAATTAAAAGGTCATCGACAGATACCCTTCACGTGGAGGTAGGAACTTGACAGTAGGCTTAAATGTTTATACTTTTTAAAAGACAGACATGATACATCTGTAAATCTGTTGTTAAAACTTTGAAGATGAAAAAAATGTAAATTGTCATTCAATATCTGGAATGAATGATTTATGACTGTTATGATTTTGCTGATACATAAAATAAAACCTTATTGAACATTATACTTTGAATGCAAAAATGATATACCATGTTTGAAAACTTGTAAAAAACCTGCTCTGTATAATAAGTACAATAAGTGTCCCAAGCAGAACTTTAATTCTATATAATTTCATCGCTGCCTTCTCTTTGCCTTTCAGTCACACAAGTCGATGTCTGCATGTGTGATCTATAGACAGCTGGCCAGGCGAGGCCATGTCCCTCAATACTATAAGGATTTCCTCCTGGCGAGGCTACTTCACAGGGCTCATGGCAAACCAGAGGCTGAGGCTGATGAGCAAGAGAAGGAGACCGAGGCAGCTGTCCACCCAGGGATGTATCGGCTGCACTACAACCCTACCTTGTATCGCCACCCCAAGAAGGAGAGTGACGCCACAGCGGTCAAAGCCAAAATCAACGAGGACGCGCAGGGCTTCATCGTCGCCACGCCCTCCTTCAGGCAGCAGACCAACCACTACAGTGTTAGCTCCTCACGTCGCCTCTCCAGCAGCAAAAACAAGCTACTGGACTTGGCTTTCAACAAAGCCTCCGAGGATAGGACCCCACCGTGGCCTTTCGATAGCAGAGAGGCCCAATCATCGGAGGATGATCATAATAAACCCGACCCGCGGGCCTTTCAACGATGCCGGCCGGAATACGCCTCAACGACCCTTGACCTTAGTCAGAGGCCATCTCCCATCCAATCAAAACAGGCTTTGCTGCTTCTCCACAAAGCGTCGGTGTTGAAGGGCAGCCTGAAGGCGGCGGACGTGGCCGAGTTCCTCAGGGAGCTGGGTCACCTGCACCAGGAGCAGACGTCGTTGGTGAGGAGTGATACGCGTTTCATCATGCTCCTCCGGTACTCTGTGGAGAACCTGCGGCAGTTCAGCCACCCTCAGCTGCTGCAGGTGCTGGAGTCTTTTGTGTGGCTGGACCTGTCCGTGGCTCACAGTATACTTGGGCTGTTTGAGAGTGAGCTGATACACCGGGCCTCTCAGATGAGCCTCCACCAGCTGCTGCTGGCTGCCGACCTGTGGCGCTGCCTCAGGAAGCCGGTGCCTCAGTTCCTAAAACAGCTCTATGACTCCATAGAGCTGCGGCACATAGGTGTGGCTGAGCTTGTCCAATTGTTATACATTATGGGGGAAGGAAGGCACTGCCCAAAAGATTTAGTGGGTCCCATTGAGATGATCTTAATGCGCCACCTGGATAAACTCAAACCAGAGGAGGTCGGCACTGTGTGCCTGGGGCTCTTTAAATCGCAGACATCCCTTTCCGAAAGATCCGTGACCTGCCTAGTAGACAAGGCCTACTCTGTGGTGGAGGAGATGAGTGACTTTGCCATGGTGAATGTCTTTAAACTGTTGCGTTTCAGCCACCTGGACCACAAGGTGTGGCTGGAAGTGATGGCTCAGGAGGTGCCGCGGCGCGTCCCGGGAATGGGTGTCATGGGACTGATGCACGTGACGCTGGCGTGCTCTGCGCTTCACTACCGCAGCGATTCTATTCTCATGTCTGTGGCGGAGAGGTTGCCCTCCGTGGCGCAACAGTGCCGGAGCAAAGACTCCTGCAAGCTGCTGTGGTCCTTCGGAACTCTGGGTATTCCCCCTTCCCAGTGTCCGGAGTTGTACTCCAGCCTTGTCGCAGCCATGAGACAGAGAAAGGCAGAGTTCCAGCGCTATCCTGAGCATCTTCTCACTGGGCTTCTAGGCCTGGCCTTTGTTGCGCAGTTCCCAGAGGACCTCCTGGCATTAGCCCTGAGCCCGGAGTTTGTCGCCCAAGCGTTGAAAAAGACCCAGCTGGAATTGAGCAAAGATCTGTTCACTCTAGATGGGACAGTGGGGCTAGAGCTGCCTCACTGGACCGGCCCACGGTTGGACGTCAGACCAAGAGAGGAGGCTGCAGAAAGGCTGTGGAGGTGCGCTCAGTCGGATATATGCCAGAAACCAGAGGTTCTGGAGGCAGAGCGACTGCTGCAGGATCTGCTGGGTGGCAAGCAGTTTGTATGTAAAAGAATGATTCTTCCTCACACCCGCTCTATAGACCTGGCGGTTCATCTAGACTCCACTGGGATTCCGTTACCTGTGAACTCATGTCTTGAAACCATTGTAATTCCAGAGAAGAGCTTGTCAACCAGTCCTTCTCACAAGAAATTGTTAGCAATGGTAGGGGTGAGGCTCACTGAAGATCTCCTAACACAGATGGTCTCCTCTAAAAATAACATGGAGCCTTCAGCTTTGTCACCTCAATCTTCGCCACCGGCTCTGCTCAGACTAGAGGCTGATGAAGGAGAAAAACAGATCAATGTGGAGACGGAGCTGGCTATGACCAGGCCCCGCATCCTAAATGACACGCCGGTGGAGATAAACAAAAACCTGGTCAAGCTGGCCATTCAGGTGTCCAACAGGAACCACTACTGCTACCAAACAGAGCAGCTGATGGGGCTTCATGCCCTGAAGAGGAGACAGCTCAAGCTGGCTGGATACAGGGTGGTGGAACTGAATCACTGGGAGTGGTTTCCCCTGCTGAGGAAACGCCAGGCTGAAAAACTAGCATATTTACACTGTAAGCTCTACAGCAGTATTGACTGATCACTCTAATCTGCCTTATAGGAATGTTTGTGATTAATTAAATATGACCATCAAAGCACGTCCCGTTATTTAAGCATCTGAATTTATATAGATCCGCTTAGCGTCAACGAGTGGATGAACATTTATAAGCAGTTGCGTTTGAGCGTTGCAATCACAAGGAAATGTTTTACATCTATTAATTTTGTTCATCACTTATAGAGTGTAACCACAAACTGATCCCATCATTGATGTTGTGTATTACTTATGTTTTATATAAAATCATGTGACAGGGTTATAGCACCAGAACAACGATCAAACATACAGTATAGAACTACCACAACATGTATAAGGATCTACACTATAGATCTGTAAGACAACCTAACATTAGAAGCTAAAAAATATAAACTCATCTATCATATTACAAAAGAAATCTAGCTTTATTGACTGCATTTGGTCTATTTACATGTATTCGTTTAACAAACGCATTGATAATCTGTGTTAATTTAGATAGTTAATTATCACGTGGGATATCAAATGGTTTCTTCATCTTTTTAAAGATTTTGTGAAAGAACGCTTTGAAACTTCTGCCAACAGTTGATGAGTGCCTTGATAATGTTAAGGCGCTTGAGCCTTCGTCTCTTCTTCCCTTTTGTTCTTTTCGCAGGACAGACTTTATTTAGCTTTACCTGAAGATATACAAACATACAATAGAAAGTATTACAGGCCTTTTCTTCCACCTTCTGCAATATAATATTAATAATAATGCATTTTTCATGGCTGCGATCACAGAAAGCAATGTCATTATCATCACAGATAAAGGGGGTATTTGAGTATAAGAAAAAGTGCTATACAAATAACCTGTATTATTAAAGGGTGATAGAGTGGGTTTGCTCCTCTGCAAGACCAGTGTATACAAAATTATTCTGGAAAACAGCAAATGCTTTCCTCACCAGGTTCTGACTGCAATTGTAAGTGAGGAGCTGTTCCATGCTCTCGACTGGCTTTTCCAAGCCCGTCTCTGGCTTTTTACCCCTGTGGCATCGAAACTGCTGAATCATACCATGAATGGAACGTAGAATGTGGTGTGCCTGCCGTGAGAAAGGAGCAACAACATTACACAAAGACAGAGGAGAACCTGGAGTTGTCATGCATATGTGACAAGTGCTGAGCAGTGAAACACGTTTGTTTTAACCCTGTCCATGGTGCTGAAACAAGCAGGTCAACTTTTATAGGTACAGTTATTTACCTTCCCTGATGGGCAGTGGTCCTTTTCTTTGGATATGTTAAATGAGCTGGTCAAATTCTGAAATAAATAAAACGTGTCAGCTAGTCAAGTGGGAAATGCATCGCAATTCAGGCAACAATATGGTAACACGGGAGGGCAGCCCACCTATAGATGGCGCATACTAATTTGTATCCTTCCAATCCACGTTTAGTAGGCTATCCCCTATTTAGTGGCCATACATTTGAATTCAAATCGAGACGTAACACCGACAAATCACACAACAATCTCTGCATACCAGACTTTGAAGTTCTACGAGGATGATGTTTCGGTAGGTGTCGTGTATTTCCTTGTAGTTACACCTGCGTTCACCACTGCAAATGGCCAACAGAATAACCATCGTGAAACTTCGAAGAAAAGACCCGTTGAGACCCTGTGGAATATATTAACTTAAATTATAAGGTTCGTAAGATGATTGTAGGCTACTGTTGCACCACGTATAATTGCTACTCTGCCATCGCCAAAGCGCGCCAACTAATACGTGCGGAAACATGCACTCTTCGTGTACCATCTCAGTAATTAACTACTATAATGACAACACCTTTATGGAGCCATTCCAAACAGAGCATTTTTAACATAAAACAGCGGAACTTTGTAATGCCTTGGATGCTATTTTTGTATCTACTGTGTTCATGTGCGCGAAGCCAACTCACCATTTATCATATTTTAATGCAGGACCCACAAATAAAAACCCATCGCTTTGAGAAGAAATGAGTCCATCAGATGGCTATGGAAGCAACCAGCCGACCCAGGATGCGGTGATTGTATCCGAACCAAATCAAGACCAGGCAGAAAGTTTAACCATTCAGGAGGTTGATAGTGCACATGTTTTTTCGGAGTTTCCAAAACCAACGCCTGCTCCGGTTTCCTTTACCGTCATGGGTTGCTTGCTACTGGTGGGTTTAGGCATACGATCCAAACTCAAGTCTGATCAAGTCAAGGAAAACTTCCTCAATCATAAACTTTCGTTTTAGAGTGGTGCAAGGTTCAAACGTATCTTTTTTAATTCAGTTTCCTGTTGAGAAATCCACGCAACTCTTACAATAAAGCTGCAATGTTATAGGCCTATACCCACCCTCTACAAGAGATAAACACCAATATATTGAAAGGGAATCGGATGGGAGATAATCACGTGCAATAAAACGGTCAGACAATAAAAGATGAACGTTTTCTGAGTTTTAATAATATGGGGCATTAAAACCCACCCACTAAGTTGGAAGGAGATAAGATAAACAAGACTAGAAAAAGTATGACTGTCTTGGTATGTTATGGTTAACCTGCAGAGGAATGTGACACAATTCAGTCGATCAGAAAACACATCACAAATAAAGAATCAACAACATATTTCCCTAGAATGATACGTTTATACACGCCGTCAAGTTTACTTAAGCACACAAAACAAAACCATAACGGGACAAAATGAACCCATAAAAATACACGTTTCTTTTGTTGTAATCCACAATTCAGCCAGATGGAGGACAACCAAAGTAATAAAAAAGGTGAACAGCCGAAATTATTGAGTGTACACAATGAATGAGTGTGCACACTGTACACAATGAATGAGTGTGCACACTGTACACAGAGTACAGTGTCTTTGTCACTGTACACAGGGGGAAAAAGAGAGAGTGATGAATCACAGCCCATAGCCATAGCCATCCCCCCCCGCCCCTAATGTGTGCCGAGCTCCAAGAGTCCTGACAAACTCTATTGTATTGGCGGTGTGAACGGGACCGGGATCAGAACGTGTTCTTGATCTTGGCTGCCACCTGGGTGAGGATCTCACCGATCTTCTTCTGCCAGTTGAGGACGTGTTTGGACTCGGCGCACCACAGCTCGCCGTGGCGCGGCTCTGCGTTCTCACAGCGCTTACGCACCTCCTCCT
>OOFG01048931.1:0-10521 GCA_900323295.1 Molva molva
GAGAAAGAGAAAAAAACAACACTGACATCACAATATTTACAGAATAACACTGACATAAGAACATAAGAATGACATTACAAGTAAAGGGAATACAATCACTAACGTTGATTTACGTTGATTTAATATTAATTAAAGTAGTATGGTCCGAAAACTTACAACTAGTGGAATAGAGCAGATCAGCACCACTGCCGAGGTTCCTATGAGCAGAATAACCATCTGAATCTCTACACCTGCCATGCGTCCGAAGCTGCGGCTTCTCCTCCTCGGGTCTACTGATACATTCCGTGCGATGTCGGTCCCTAGGGACATCCTGCGGACGAAGCGCTGGTGCATCCGAATCAGCGCCCCGCACACCAACACGTTACAGATGACGGTCGCGAGAATCAGAACGGAGCTGAACCCGGCGTAAATGTAGGTATACGCGGCGTCGCTAGTCACGTTGCTCCGCCACTCTATGAAGCACCAGGTTTGAGGGTATTGTTTTTTTATTTGTCCGAACCCCATGCCAGGCAGCGCGCAGAAAAGTGCATTGGAAAAGTAGATCGCAACAAGTGTAATCCCCGCCAGTTTTTGGTCAACATAGTCGTTGTAGAAATACGCATGGTTGATGGCGATGTATCTTTCTATTGACATTGCACATATGATGCTGAGTCCCGCTAGTGAGAAGAAGAGCATTGTAAATCCAAAATACTGGCAGAGCGCGTCTTCTCCCGGCCAAGATCCCTTGACATAAGTGGCGATAGTGACCGGACTGGCCAGAAGTGTCCCCAGCAGATCAGTCACCGCCAAGCCACACACCAGGGTGTAAAACGTGGTCTCTTTTTGTTCTTTTCGTGATTTACACAAGACCACTATAGCAATAAGATTGCCAACCACACCGAAGATAAACATGATAGATGGTATGGTGGGCACCATACCTGTCATGGAGTTGTTGCTCATTGTAATGTCTTGTTGTAGATCAGGACCACTCATCTTTTAAACTAATTCAGCATTAACAAAAGTCCATATTACGACACTTTCCCATTTACTACCAGGACGAGGCATGGTAAGCATTGTTAAAAAAAAAAAAGTAGCAATGAAAACCTTTAGCAAAAAAACTAAAAAATATTTAGTTAATTTTCTCTCGTCAACGTAGAGTCTCGCAAATCACCAGCAAGGTTTTCAAAACAGAGTAAGTTTGCACCAAGACAAGGATATCAGTTCAGTTAACCGTCTAGGAATATGAGTGAGTTCATTGAAACGTGGGTCTGCCTTCAAATTCTGCCTTCTGCATTGTGGCTGCCACGCCCCCTCTGTTGACTTCTCCAGGCCCGTTCCACTCCGGCGTTCACAGGGATCTCAGATAAGGCTTTGACTTTAAGGGCGTCATATATCGTCACGGTGTGGGAAAGAGGCAGGGTACTTCTCTTGAACAAACAAGTGCAAACCTTGGTAAAAATATCGATAGAAGTACATTTTTTTAATACTATGTTTTTATTGATATTTTATAGTCTGGATCTTTTTTCAAGCAGTTTGCACTAGGTGAGCTATGACCTCCTTCAACCAGGTTCCATTTACATATATGAAAAGATTAAATTATAATAATCTTATTATCATATTATAATAATAAGAAAAGGTTGAACCATTTTTTGTAAAAAGTGTAGCTGTAAGGAGGAAGAAAAGGCAGGATGATGGTTTATCACATAACAAAGAAAAGGTAAAGGGAATTGAGCAAGTACATTCTTAATTAATAATTATTACTAAGGAAGAATAATATGTAATCATTTAATTGGCAATAATTGATAACCAGACTAGAGCAGTTTAAGTATTTTATTGAAAGTCAGATGGCATCTAGCATAAACAAAGTACAAGAACGCCTATACACAGGAAAGTATTTTTAAAAGCCACTAATGTTTTTGTCAATGTTAGTTGTCACCAAAGAGTTGTCACCAATGTGCACCATGCTGTATCTCTGTTTCCCGCATTATTTGACTCAGTGTAACAAAAAACACATCAATCTGTTTGCGTATGGTTGTACAAATAAACATATCGGCCTAGAACCTAAATGCTAAGATACCAGCCAACCAGTGTCCTTGATGTATTCAACATACCTTACCATACTACCGATCCTGAATCAGTTCAAAGGAAGTCTAGTTAGAAGATAACCTTTCGAAGATAGCAACATGTCTTTTTGATTTGGTTATGGTAACAGAAGTGTGTCTTTTAAAGAGATCTGATTGTAAAGTTATCGCTGTCCCTATTAGCTGTCCCTGTCACCCAAGTCTGTCTTGAGAACAGTAAATGAAACTCATATAACCACAAGTATTGGTTAGTATTTGTTTTAAACACACCCATACCTGCACAGGTGGGTGGAGTTAAGCTGTGTGTCAGTGATGGTGGGCCGTCTCCGTACTAGATCTCCAAAGAAGAGTAGTCTCTGTTTTTTAATTGTATGTTTGTATGTATGTGCGTGTGTTTGTTTGTGTGTATGCAAGCGAGCGAGTGAATGTTTTTTATTGTATGTATGTATGTGTGTGCGTTCATGCATGTGTTCCATGTTTGTGTGTGTGTGTGTACATGTGGGTGCCTAAGTATATTTGTTTGAATAATCATTTATGGTCGGGAGGTTGTTCCTGTTCCACATTTTCAGATCTGACGTTAATGCAGGAACAGGAATATTTGACATCAGCAGCCAAGTGTAACCTGATTTGGCCGATTCCCTGGGGCAGGGATGGATCCGGAAAGTTTTGTCTCTGGGATGATGACATCATGACTCTAGACTACTGACGGCTGTACTGGAACGCCTACCCAGAAGTTGTTTGTTTGCCTCATTGTCCACTTCTATGAAGACTGACTCCAGCTGTAAAAATATATACCAACGTTTTTGTAGACGTGAAACCATTTACATAGAAATCAACGCAACATACGCTAAATGTATTGTGTTTATTTCAAATGGTCATAGGCTGATTGTATCTTAGGGTTGTTGTTACACAATGAGTGCGTATGAGCGTGTTTGCTTGATTTGCACACGCAAACACTCCTGCGTGCATGTGCAATGTGGAACTCCATAATTCAGTACGGTTCATTCTGTGATGTGAATGTGTGTGAGCTATAGTAGAATGTACTGTGGGTCGATATGCAAGATTAGCCAACTCATGAATGTGCTTTTCCTGGATTTGTTTTGCTATCAAGAGATAAACCTGCTCTGAACTTTGAGTAATAACCACCAGATCGGCTCAAAGAATCAAATTGTTCCTGTGTCTGTGACCGGAGCTGGAACAGCTATGCAATCGCAGCTTTATCTCTTTCTGTTTGTCCATTTGAGTTGTCGGTTGAACTATGTGGTCTTGGTACATTTAGCAAATGAAACTCTTAAACACATTTGTTCTGCTTCGATTCTTGGCTCAAACAATAACAACATTGTGGCATGGAATGGCTTTGTCGGGTCTTAATACACATGCCTGATTTCTGAAAAGAAATCCCTGCCCTGAACCATGGCCTCTCACAGGACAACACTCAATAACAAATTTGGTGCTGTTTGTATACACATTCACATCAGGGTTAACGCTGCTGTCAAGGACAGCAGGGTTAATGGAATTGAAAAAAAAAGAAAGAAAAACTACAGCCACAAATATGTGTTTACAGCAGCGACGGTGTACAACCCTGGCTGATTTGTTCACAACGGTGCAATTCTCTGTTAATGGCAGGGTTGAACCTTTGATTTATCGTGTACGGTTCAGGCTTGCCAGAGGTCGTTTTGTTCAGAAAAGAACAACTACCTGTGGAGTGAAATGCAATTATTATTACCCTGTGTCGTTAGGCAGGTTCTGACACATTTCGCCCGCTACCCTGGGATGGTGAGAGATTCCTGGTTCTATTGTGGGGCCTCTCTCAGCACATTTGGGGATGTGGGACAGACTGATCTGCCAAACTGGGATGTGCTGATTTCCTTATTTCAAGAGAATACATCAGCGATAAGAATGCTTGTAGAGAAGGTCTGTGGTCAAAGGTGACGGTTGCACTTGATGTGCGACGTCGACATTGAAGGATTGCGACACTTTGTGACAAACAGTCTGTTTGTAAAGAATTCTGTCAGCAAGCCTTCTGAATTGGGATTTTGAAAAGAAAATGAGGCAGAGGGCCTATATCTGGTGTCTCTTTGATAACTGTAATCGCATCCTGATGAATCTTTGGCCCTGCAAAAGACGAGATTTATAATTGTGGGATTCCCCATCATTAAAGTCAACTCTAATTCTCTAGTCTGTTCATGTATTCTCTGGAATTTCCTGTTCAACTTCTACGCAGTTCACCCTCTAGAAAGGCAACTGAGGGTTGTTATCTATGGAGAACAACAACTGAATAATTCCTCTTTTTTTTTTTCCCAACGTTTATGAAAGAGCTTGCATGTTCCTTTAGTGGCGTTTGGTGAAGTTACAGATAGTATCGGCCTGTTGCATGTTTCTCACGGCAAAACAACCCAGCCAGAGCCCGGAACAGCAGACGTAAACTGTTTGAATTGGCGGAGGTGGGGGGGGCGCGCTCCGTGCATGCACCATGCACTCCAACTGGGATTGTGTGTCAGGTTGTGGCAGCGTTGTTTACAACAGATCGCAGTGCGGTATGTACTGCAATCTTTCGCACTGCGGAGGGAGATCCGGGTGGGCCGTGAGGTCCGGACGGATCTCACTCCGAAATGATGCCATATTGTTATGAGGATGATGACTAATATAATATACGACAGGGTTACTTAGTTTTTATGTTAATGTAAGGCATCATTTGTTAATAAGGAACGTCCCTTTGTCATGAGGGTCAAAGGTGCTCTGCCGTCATAGAACAACTGAGTAGGCAGAGGCACCACTTGGCCTCGTCATAAAATGAAAGCTTGCTTAAGTGTTTTCCAATTCAAAATGACATTTAGTTATTTATTTTACTAAATGTAATTTGTTAAAAACAACTGTTAACATTTGGTCAGCACCGAAATTATCTGCTGATACAAAAGGTCAAAGATAAACAGTTTATCCCCAATTGGGTTTTTAATCAAAAATGATTGTCATCCATTCGGTTAAACACTTATAATAACGCCTATAATAACAACATTACAGGAATTAATTCATTTATGAGCACAGCTGATATTTATGCCAGCACATGTGATCTGGAGGTGGTGAAAGTGGTTCAAGTTAATCATTGGAAATAATGTCAGCCACTCATGGTAATCATTACCCTGGACAGCAACAGTTGGATTTCGTCATGAACTGAGAGCACAGAGAAAGTTTTTTAAAACAGCCCGTCTCCAGTTGGACTGCTCCGGATATACGGCTGACTAGCCGTAGGTCAAAGAAACCATGCGTGGCCGGGAGAACAAACAAGAACATCAGGAAATAAATGATAAATGAGTCACTTGTGACTCATTTATTTTGACAATTGTATTTAGTCTAATACAATAGTCAATTTAGAACTATATAAAATAATTAAAATAAGTTATAATAGTAGTAGTAATAATAATAATTATCATAATAATAATAACATATAACAATAACTTTGTTTATATATTATATTCGTTTTTGGCAAACTGTGCATCATACAAAATCAATTAAAAAAGGTACTTAAAATGCTTAAATTGCATGTATTTTCTCACTATGATCACAGAAAGAAATTTATTGATTTCCGGCCACAAGTCATTCTGGTGGCCGGAAATCATTAGCAAAACAAGCTGGATGAGGTCATCTCCTGGTGAGACATATTTGAATAATATTCTGATAGACAATTCTATTTGAGGAATAAGTCTTTCCGCTGATATTTGTAGAAGAAGATACTTGTAGAAGAAGACTTCGTGCGCACACACACGCACACACACAGTATTGGTTTAAGCTCTGTTTGGTTTGTTTGTTTGTAATGGTGTATGAAATCATGAAGTCATCATTATGATATGATTTAGTGCCTGGTCCAGTGCAGCACTGTTATGTCATCGTGGCAACAGGAAGGCACTGCTTTGCCTGTTTTGGTTCCTATTGAAAACATTTCAGCATATGTCACCACCGCAACAGGAAGGCCCTCACTGCATTCAGGTTGCTGTTCATTGATAAATCCCCATAGGAACACCACATAGGCATCCACATACACAAACACCTCCTCTCATTGGCCAGTGATCAGCCCTATTCAACTAAGGGTTCATAATTGTGTTGAACATAAAAACCATGAATATAATAATTATAATATACATACATTATAGGATACATCTTTTGGGTTTTTGTTAAGCTATGAGGAATCAAAGCTTAACCACAATTCTAGTTATTCATTTCCAAGCCACACTATTACATTTGATATTCTGTCTGGAAGTCCAATATTAGGTATTTTACACATTTTTATTTGGCTTAATCTAAATGTCAGTGTAAATATACATTTTGGGGCTTTCTGGACCTGTATTGATTTATTTTAGCACTAACTTTACAAAATAATAAGCAGCCTATCCGTGTCATTACAGCTTGTGTAAACTCATTTGTAAAGACATTTAAAATACTGGAAAGGAAAATATACAAAAGGCAATCGGATAACTACCCAGTGAATCAGAGAGTAAATAGATCCCATTTGTAATTGTCTGTGAGCCTACCTTGTTTATCATTGTTTAATATATAGGAATAGCCTAATATGGTCATGTCTGAACGGATGTCCTCGAAGCTATGTGGATGGATAAATTAGGTTTTATTTGTTTTCATGTAGGGCATATCTCTCCCCCCATGGCTTTTAAACATGTTGAACATGTATCCACTGTCACTGATGATCCATGGAGGATAATAGTTTCCTCTAGAGACAATGGCAATATGTTGCATGTTAGCCGTGAGCAACATGCCCAGGAGCCTAACTCATAACAGCCTAACAACATAATATAACGATTATTTTCATAGCCGATTAAGGTAACAGTAATTTTTCTGATTATCGATTAATCATTCTGTTTAGAAAATGTCATAAATAACAGCAATAATAGCATGCCAGTTAAGAGTCCAAAGTGATAATTTTATCTGCTTGCCAAGCAGCCAAGAAAATCCTAAGTATTCATTTAATAATGATTTCAGAACCAAATACATTAATTTCTGAAGCATTAAGCGGCAAATGTTTGGTATTTATACTTTATGAATGACTTAAATGATCCATCGATTATCAAAATTAGATTAGATCAATTTTCTGTCAAGCGACTAATCGATTAATCGTTGCAGCCCTATAACATAACATAGCTCAAAGACAGTGTTCCCCCATACACACACTCACAACCACCATCACTTCCTGTGGCTTTAAACAACACATTCCAGTAGATTGAGGAGTTAACAGATAGATCGAAGACCCGATGTTATGAGAACATATACACTGCTCAGATATGTGTCGAATAAGCCAATTAATATTTCATGCACAAGTGCCGACCATGTATCCCGTCAGCAAACAGAAAGGCCTGAATCTCAAACTAAGCATATATTTTCATAAATTGCAGATAAGCGTAGCACAGAACGAACGGCCTGGACCATAAACAGCTGCTGTGCATCCAGATAGATGACGTATAAATCAACTCCCTTTCCCCCGCTGATTTTTGGGACACCTCAAATAAACCAGGACACGGATGATTGCCTCCAGCTGTGGGCGTCGTCCACCCTCTCTAAAGTCCCTCTCCCTAAACTCACACAGGGGCTTTTAAAACACTTCAGTGGATTGAGTGAGCGCGTCATGCCGGACATCCACTTTAGTTTGTGCAGTTTTTTTTTTTTTGCTAGCCGACTTCACAGGTTGTGTTGGCTTACCTGTTTGGACACCCGGTCAAACACTGTTACCTTTTTGAATCACTGAATTTGTAAACAAGCTTGTGTGTGGCAAAAAAGTGCTGACAGATGCTGTGCTGATGAAGTGAAACGACAGCAGAACGATATTTGAAGACGTGGTGGGAAATTGGACGAAAGCCTTTCCGTTATTCACTGCTTTCGGGAAACTATTTACAAGTAAGATGTTTGACAGCTTCTTTAGAAAACAGGTTAAACAACAGCAGTGGAAAAGACAAATACATTAACAAGTCTGGGCCGTATAAACTTTCAACAGTCAAATTCAACCTGTTCTCTTTAACTAAATTCTACGCTCTGAACCAAATACCAAGAACCCATCGGTACACAATCTGGGTATCACAGCCAGCACAGTGCTTAGGATTACAATGGGTCTTGTGACTTTTAACCATTCTGTGGTTGTATATTCATGGTGAGCAACATACCAGGGCAGTTTCCCAAGACCAGGCCATGAATACTGAATAGCTTGGCCATAATGCGGAATGAACACATTATGTGCTCCACAAGGATTTTCATTTCCCCTCTCAACAGATGACTTATCTCACACACACAGTACCCTGAACAACACAGGCATTTTGTTTTGTTCGCTGTCGGAGCAGGGGCAATTCCGACAACGTACGTTATGTCCAAATGTGCCCATTTGTTTCTTTGTATGTTTTGGTACGTACACTATTGGTACGTACACTATTGGTATGTATCTTTTGAAGCACTCCATTTCTCGAATTTCAGAGAGTAACTTTGAGGGTACCAGGCTAAACTGAGATAAAGAATATGAATACAACTTCGGGACACTGTCCCAAATCTTAATGTCCCAAATCCTGCCTGGTACATACATTCGAAAGCCTTAAGCAGCAGACAAGAGGCATGTTTATAATATCAAGAACAACACTTTATTATTTTCACATAGACAATCCATCCATGCAGGGCTCCAACCGCTTGGGGACCACCTCGTTACCGACCCTCCCTAACCTGTATCACGCCCTGTACTACGCCTGCTGGGCTGCGGCTTTGGCGGCCAGCCTCTCCTGTCTCTCCTGCTCCGACCTCTCCCTCATCTCCTTCTCCCTGAGGACCAGGTGCTTCTTCTCGTCGTCCCAAGCCCGGACCCTGCCCAGGTAGGCCTCCAGGTCGGCCCTCTCCGCGGCTGCCAGAGTGCGGGCGGCCACCACTGACACCAGGGCCTGGAAGGAGGAGGGCTCCACCTTGCCCTGGGTCTCCAGCTGGCTGCGGAGCTCCTGGGGGATTCAGGGCGGAGAGACGGACAGGAAGTTGAGGACAGGACGTTGAGGGTTCACGATGACATCATCGAACTGGACCGGACAACATGACTTCATTGAAGTCGTGTTGTCTTCACGTACTTCATTGAGGTTGACTGCTTTAACTTCATTTCTCAAAATTATACTTAATGGAAATAGCTTGTGTGCAAAGGCTTTATGAATGTACTATAAGTAAGTAAGGTGTATAAGTACACCTTGCACAGCTGCAGTAAATCTGGGCAGTGCATGAAATACTGCAAGTATGAGAACATAGAACGGCAAATGGTTAAATAGTTGTAACAATACGTCAGAATGAACTTATCCAGAAATATGACTGAAAAAAACTCCCACCTTGAACTTGCTGACATAGCCGGGGAGTTTAGCACGCTCCTCTTCGTCTTCCTCGTCGACACCGCTCTCCTGCTTACCCTCCTCCTCCTCCATCTCTTCTCCAGACTCCTCTCCCGATGAGTCGGAGGCGGAGGACAGATCCTGGAGCACCTCGCTCAAGCGGTCCAACTGAGAGGCACACAGAGAGAGACGGAGAATGAGAACAAGCAGAGAGGAGTCGTTTCACGTTCAATCACCTCAACTCCCATTTAATGTACCAAACCACAGTCGATGAGGCTCTGCCTTCAATGAAGATTGATTTGTGAAGTGGCAATCCTGGCCATGGTTTATTTTGCCCGACGTCATTACCACAAAGATCCTTAAAGAAAAACATGGAATATGAACCATGAAGGGGGGAGGAGGGGTCTGCAACACACATCACCCTGACACACATTACTCTTATTCTCATTTCTTCAATGTTCCCCTATTTGTTATTTTTCGCCCCCTAACCCGCCCTGAACATTTCATTTGGGTGAGTTTTGTTTATCCCGCATGTGTTGTTTACTTAATGTTCGCCATTTCCAGACTTTATATAAATGTCTTGCTCCTTTCTCTGACTCATCACCACCACCTCTTGCCATCAAAACATGATGTATTACATCTTGTGTGCTTGCTATATCAGCATGTATCATTTCTTGTGGAGGGTATAACGTTAGCATATTCGGTACACCAGGGAAGGCAGAAGTTTCACAGAAACAGGCTATGTGGGCAGAACACACTGCATCTTTGCATTCAACCATGATGTCATCATCAGTCACCAATGCTTCCATTTGAGTGGCAATATTTCCTCTGTGTCTGGGTGCGTTATCCTTTGTCTCTACATTACTGTGTGCTGTTGCTCCGCCACATGCAAGATGTTCCCTATTTGCGTTAATCCTGATGGACACTCATTCGCACCCTGTGGCTCCTCCAAGATCTCATTAGATGAACTGGACAGGATGAACGAAATTAAAAAAAGACTGCCTGCAGGGATGCGTACGTGCACATTTGCAAAAGTAACAGTGTGTGTGTGTGTGTGTGTGGGTATGCAAGAGGTATATTTTGCATAGGCTTTGAGAGAATCGTTATATCAACACTGA